>CATORF010000140.1:0-22402 GCA_951804975.1 Anthophora plumipes | reverse complement strand
AGCTTGAAACCCCACGAAAACCCAGATATCTCCGGTTCTGCATATGAAACGCACTGTGGGGTGGTGAAAACACCAGATAAGGTTTTTCTCGCATTAACTAGCTCGAGAAGTGCGATCTCGATGATTCAGCATACTTCGGACAGAAGCCTCCCCAAGTTAATCGCAGAAAATGCATATCTCAGCTTGAAACCCCTCGAAAACCAAGATATCACCTGTTCTGCATATCCAACGAACTGTGGTGTGGTGAAAACCCCAGAAAATGTGTTTTTCGCATTAAATAGCTCGAAAAGAGCGATCTCGATGATTCTGCACACTTCGGACAGAAGTCTCACCAAGATTATCGCAGACAATGCATATCTCAGCTTGAAACCACACGAAAACCAAGATATCGCCGGTTCTGCATATCATACGCACTGTGGAGTGCTGAAAACACCAGATATCGTGTTTCTCGCATTAAATAGCTCGAAAAGTGCGATCTCGATGATTCTGCATACTTCGGACAAAAGTCTCACCATGATTATCGTAAAAAATGCATATCTCAGCTTGAAACCCCACGAAAACCAAGATATCGCTGGTTCTGCATATCCAACGAACTGTGGTGTGGTGAAAACCCCAGAAAACGTGTTTCTCGCATTAAATAGCTCGAAAAGAGCGATCTCGATGATTCTGCACACTTCGGACAGAAGTCTCACCAAGATTATCGCAGACAATGCATATCTCAGCTTGAAACCCCACGAAAACCAAGATATCGCCGGTTCTGCATATCGTACGCACTGTGGAGTGCTGAAAACACCAGATATCGTGTTTCTCGCATTAAATAGCTCGAAAAGAGCGATCTCGATGATTCTGCACACTTCGGACAGAAGTCTCACCAAGATTATCGCAGACAATGCATATCTCAGCTTGAAACCCCACGAAAACCAAGATATCGCCGGTTCTGCATATCGTACGCACTGTGGAGTGCTGAAAACACCAGATATCGTGTTTCTCGCATTAAATAGCTCGAAAAGTGCGATCTCGATGATTCTGCATACTTCGGACAGAAGTCTCACCAAGATTATCGCAGACAATGCATA
Organism: Anthophora plumipes; assembly: GCA_951804975.1. NCBI lineage: Eukaryota > Metazoa > Arthropoda > Insecta > Hymenoptera > Apidae > Anthophora > Anthophora plumipes. Next base: position 21,326 of record CATORF010000140.1, on the reverse strand, counting down.
TCTCAGCTTGAAACCCCACGAAAACCAAGATATCGCCGGTTCTGCATATCGTACGCACTGTGGAGTGCTGAAAACACCAGATATCGTGTTTCTCGCATTAAATAGCTCGAAAAGTGCGATCTCGATGTTTCTGCATACTTCGGACAGAAGTCTCACCAAGATTATCGCAGACAATGCATATCTCAGCTTGAAACCCCACGAAAACCAAGATATCGCCGGTTCTGCATATCATACGCACTGTGGATTGCTGAAAACACCAGATATCGTGTTTCTCGCATTAAATAGCTCGAAAAGTGCGATCTCGATGATTCTGCATCCTTCAGACAGAAGTCTCACCATGATTATCGTAAAAAATGCATATCTCAGCTTGAAACCCCACGAAAACCAACATATCGCTGGTACTGCATATCAAACGCACTGTGGAGTGGTGAAAACACCAGATAACGTGTTTCCGCATTAAATAGGTCGAAAAGAGCGATCTCGATGTTTCTGCATACTTCGGACAGAGGTCTCACCAAGATTATCTCAGAAAATGCATATCTCTGCTAGAAAACCCACGAAAACCAAGATATCTCCTGTTCTGCATATCCAACGAACTGTGCAGTGGTGAAAACCCCAGAAAACGTGTTTCTCGCATAAAATAGCTCGAAATGTACGATCTCGAAGATTCTGCATACTTCTAACAGAAGTCTCAACATGATTATCGCAGATAATGCATATCTCTGCTAGAAACCCCACGAAAACCAAGATATCTCCTGTTCTGCATATACAACGAACTGTGGAGTGGTGAAAACACCAGATAACGTGTTTCTCGCATTAACTAGCTCGAAATGAGCGATCTCGATGATTCTGCATACTTCTGACAGAAGACTCCCCAAGATTATCGCTGAAAATGCATATCTCAGCAGGAAAAACCACGAAAATCAAGATATCGCCGGTTCTGCATATCAAACGCGCTGTGGAGTGGTGAAAACACCAGATAACGTGTTTCTCGCATTAACTAGCTCGAAATGAGCGATCTCGAAGATTCTGCATACTTCTGACAGAAGACTCACCAAGATTATCGCTGAAAATGCATATCTCAGCTGGAAAAACCACGAAAATTAAGATATCTCCTGTTCTGCATATCCTACGAACTGTGGTGTGGTGAAAACCCCAGAAAACGTGTTTCTCGCATTAAATAGCTCGAAAAGAGCGATCTCGATGATTCTGCACACTTCGGACAGAAGTCTCACCAAGATTATCGCAGACAATGCATATCTCAGCTTGAAACCCCACGAAAACCAAGATATCGCCGGTTCTGCATATCGTACGCACTGTGGAGTGCTGAAAACACCAGATATCGTGTTTCTCGCATTAAATAGCTCGAAAAGAGCGATCTCGATGATTCTGCACACTTCGGACAGAAGTCTCACCAAGATTATCGCAGACAATGCATATCTCAGCTTGAAACCCCACGAAAACCAAGATATCGCCGGTTCTGCATATCGTACGCACTGTGGAGTGCTGAAAACACCAGATATCGTGTTTCTCGCATTAAATAGCTCGAAAAGTGCGATCTCGATGATTCTGCATACTTCGGACAGAAGTCTCACCAAGATTATCGCAGACAATGCATATCTCAGCTTGAAACCCCACGAAAACCAAGATATCGCCGGTTCTGCATATCGTACGCACTGTGGAGTGCTGAAAACACCAGATATCGTGTTTCTCGCATTAAATAGCTCGAAAAGTGCGATCTCGATGTTTCTGCATACTTCGGACAGAAGTCTCACCAAGATTATCGCAGACAATGCATATCTCAGCTTGAAACCCCACGAAAACCAAGATATCGCCGGTTCTGCATATCATACGCACTGTGGATTGCTGAAAACACCAGATATCGTGTTTCTCGCATTAAATAGCTCGAAAAGTGCGATCTCGATGATTCTGCATCCTTCAGACAGAAGTCTCACCATGATTATCGTAAAAAATGCATATCTCAGCTTGAAACCCCACGAAAACCAACATATCGCTGGTACTGCATATCAAACGCACTGTGGAGTGGTGAAAACACCAGATAACGTGTTTCCGCATTAAATAGGTCGAAAAGAGCGATCTCGATGTTTCTGCATACTTCGGACAGAGGTCTCACCAAGATTATCTCAGAAAATGCATATCTCTGCTAGAAAACCCACGAAAACCAAGATATCTCCTGTTCTGCATATCCAACGAACTGTGCAGTGGTGAAAACCCCAGAAAACGTGTTTCTCGCATAAAATAGCTCGAAATGTACGATCTCGAAGATTCTGCATACTTCTAACAGAAGTCTCAACATGATTATCGCAGATAATGCATATCTCTGCTAGAAACCCCACGAAAACCAAGATATCTCCTGTTCTGCATATACAACGAACTGTGGAGTGGTGAAAACACCAGATAACGTGTTTCTCGCATTAACTAGCTCGAAATGAGCGATCTCGATGATTCTGCATACTTCTGACAGAAGACTCCCCAAGATTATCGCTGAAAATGCATATCTCAGCAGGAAAAACCACGAAAATCAAGATATCGCCGGTTCTGCATATCAAACGCGCTGTGGAGTGGTGAAAACACCAGATAACGTGTTTCTCGCATTAACTAGCTCGAAATGAGCGATCTCGAAGATTCTGCATACTTCTGACAGAAGACTCACCAAGATTATCGCTGAAAATGCATATCTCAGCTGGAAAAACCACGAAAATTAAGATATCTCCTGTTCTGCATATCCTACGAACTGTGGTGTGGTGAAAACCCCAGAAAACGTGTTTCTCGCATTAAATAGCTCGAAAAGAGCGATCTCGATGATTCTGCACACTTCGGACAGAAGTCTCACCAAGATTATCGCAGACAATGCATATCTCAGCTTGAAACCCCACGAAAACCAAGATATCGCCGGTTCTGCATATCGTACGCACTGTGGAGTGCTGAAAACACCAGATATCGTGTTTCTCGCATTAAATAGCTCGAAAAGAGCGATCTCGATGATTCTGCACACTTCGGACAGAAGTCTCACCAAGATTATCGCAGACAATGCATATCTCAGCTTGAAACCCCACGAAAACCAAGATATCGCCGGTTCTGCATATCGTACGCACTGTGGAGTGCTGAAAACACCAGATATCGTGTTTCTCGCATTAAATAGCTCGAAAAGTGCGATCTCGATGATTCTGCATACTTCGGACAGAAGTCTCACCAAGATTATCGCAGACAATGCATATCTCAGCTTGAAACCCCACGAAAACCAAGATATCGCCGGTTCTGCATATCGTACGCTCTGTGGAGTGGTGAAAACACCAGACAACGTGTTTCTCGCATTAAATAGATCGAAATGTGCGATCTCGATGATTCTGCATACTTCTAACAGAAGTCTCACCATGATTATCGCAGAAAATGCATATCTCTGCTAGAAACTCCACGAAAACCAAGGTATCTCCTGTTCTGCATATCCAACGAACTGCGGAGTGGTGAAAACCCCAGAAAACGTGTCTCTCGCATTAAATAGTTCGAAAAGAGCGATCCTGATGATTCTGCATACTTCTGACAGAAGTCTCACCAAGATTATCGTAGAAAATGCATATCTCAGCTTGATACCCTACGACAGCCAAGATGTCGCCGGTCCTGCATATCAAACGCACGGTGTAGTGGTGAAAACACCAGATAACGTGTTTCTCGCATTAAATAGCTCGAAAAGAGCGATCTAGATGATTCAGCATACTTCGGACAGAAGTCTCACCAAGATTATCCTAGAAAATGCATATCACAGCTTGAAACCCCACGAAAACCAAGATATCGATGGTACTGCATATCAAACGCTCTGTGGAGTGGTGGAAACACCAGATAACGTGTTTCTCGCATTAAATAGGTCGAAAAGAGCGATCTCGATGTTTCTGCATACTTCGGACAGAGGTCTCACCAAGATTAACGTAAAAAATGCATATCTCAGCTTGAAACCCCACGAAAGCCAAGATATCGCTGGTTCTGCATATCAAACGCACTGTGGAGTGTTGAAAACACCAGATAAGGTTTTTCTCGCATTAACTAGCTCGAAAAGTGCGATCTCGATGATTCAGCATACTTCGGACAGAAGTCTCTCCAAGTTTATCGCAGAAAATGCATATCTCAGCTTGAAACCCCTCGAAAACCAAGATATCACCTGTTCTGCATATCCAACGAACTGTGGTGTGGTGAAAACCCCAGAAAACGTGTTTCTCGCATTAAATAGCTCGAAAAGAGCGGTCGCGATGATTCTGCACACTTCGGACAGAAGTCTCACCAAGATTATCGCAGACAATGCATATCTCAGCTTGAAACCCCACGAAAACCAAGATATCGCTGGTTCTGCATATCAATCGCACTGTGGAGTGGTGAAGACACAAGATAACGTGTTTCTCGCATTAAATAGGTCGAAAAGAGCGATCTCGATGTTTCTGCATACTTCGGACAGAGGTCTCACCAAGATTATCGCACAAAATGCATATCTCAGCTTGAAACCCCACGAAAACCCAGATATCTCCGGTTCTGCATATGAAACGCACTGTGGGGTGGTGAAAACACCAGATAAGGTTTTTCTCGCATTAACTAGCTCGAGAAGTGCGATCTCGATGATTCAGCATACTTCGGACAGAAGCCTCCCCAAGTTAATCGCAGAAAATGCATATCTCAGCTTGAAACCCCTCGAAAACCAAGATATCACCTGTTCTGCATATCCAACGAACTGTGGTGTGGTGAAAACCCCAGAAAATGTGTTTTTCGCATTAAATAGCTCGAAAAGAGCGATCTCGATGATTCTGCACACTTCGGACAGAAGTCTCACCAAGATTATCGCAGACAATGCATATCTCAGCTTGAAACCACACGAAAACCAAGATATCGCCGGTTCTGCATATCATACGCACTGTGGAGTGCTGAAAACACCAGATATCGTGTTTCTCGCATTAAATAGCTCGAAAAGTGCGATCTCGATGATTCTGCATACTTCGGACAAAAGTCTCACCATGATTATCGTAAAAAATGCATATCTCAGCTTGAAACCCCACGAAAACCAAGATATCGCTGGTTCTGCATATCCAACGAACTGTGGTGTGGTGAAAACCCCAGAAAACGTGTTTCTCGCATTAAATAGCTCGAAAAGAGCGATCTCGATGATTCTGCACACTTCGGACAGAAGTCTCACCAAGATTATCGCAGACAATGCATATCTCAGCTTGAAACCCCACGAAAACCAAGATATCGCCGGTTCTGCATATCGTACGCACTGTGGAGTGCTGAAAACACCAGATATCGTGTTTCTCGCATTAAATAGCTCGAAAAGAGCGATCTCGATGATTCTGCACACTTCGGACAGAAGTCTCACCAAGATTATCGCAGACAATGCATATCTCAGCTTGAAACCCCACGAAAACCAAGATATCGCCGGTTCTGCATATCGTACGCACTGTGGAGTGCTGAAAACACCAGATATCGTGTTTCTCGCATTAAATAGCTCGAAAAGTGCGATCTCGATGATTCTGCATACTTCGGACAGAAGTCTCACCAAGATTATCGCAGACAATGCATATCTCAGCTTGAAACCCCACGAAAACCAAGATATCGCCGGTTCTGCATATCGTACGCACTGTGGAGTGCTGAAAACACCAGATATCGTGTTTCTCGCATTAAATAGCTCGAAAAGTGCGATCTCGATGTTTCTGCATACTTCGGACAGAAGTCTCACCAAGATTATCGCAGACAATGCATATCTCAGCTTGAAACCCCACGAAAACCAAGATATCGCCGGTTCTGCATATCATACGCACTGTGGATTGCTGAAAACACCAGATATCGTGTTTCTCGCATTAAATAGCTCGAAAAGTGCGATCTCGATGATTCTGCATCCTTCAGACAGAAGTCTCACCATGATTATCGTAAAAAATGCATATCTCAGCTTGAAACCCCACGAAAACCAACATATCGCTGGTACTGCATATCAAACGCACTGTGGAGTGGTGAAAACACCAGATAACGTGTTTCCGCATTAAATAGGTCGAAAAGAGCGATCTCGATGTTTCTGCATACTTCGGACAGAGGTCTCACCAAGATTATCTCAGAAAATGCATATCTCTGCTAGAAAACCCACGAAAACCAAGATATCTCCTGTTCTGCATATCCAACGAACTGTGCAGTGGTGAAAACCCCAGAAAACGTGTTTCTCGCATAAAATAGCTCGAAATGTACGATCTCGAAGATTCTGCATACTTCTAACAGAAGTCTCAACATGATTATCGCAGATAATGCATATCTCTGCTAGAAACCCCACGAAAACCAAGATATCTCCTGTTCTGCATATACAACGAACTGTGGAGTGGTGAAAACACCAGATAACGTGTTTCTCGCATTAACTAGCTCGAAATGAGCGATCTCGATGATTCTGCATACTTCTGACAGAAGACTCCCCAAGATTATCGCTGAAAATGCATATCTCAGCAGGAAAAACCACGAAAATCAAGATATCGCCGGTTCTGCATATCAAACGCGCTGTGGAGTGGTGAAAACACCAGATAACGTGTTTCTCGCATTAACTAGCTCGAAATGAGCGATCTCGAAGATTCTGCATACTTCTGACAGAAGACTCACCAAGATTATCGCTGAAAATGCATATCTCAGCTGGAAAAACCACGAAAATTAAGATATCTCCTGTTCTGCATATCCTACGAACTGTGGTGTGGTGAAAACCCCAGAAAACGTGTTTCTCGCATTAAATAGCTCGAAAAGAGCGATCTCGATGATTCTGCACACTTCGGACAGAAGTCTCACCAAGATTATCGCAGACAATGCATATCTCAGCTTGAAACCCCACGAAAACCAAGATATCGCCGGTTCTGCATATCGTACGCACTGTGGAGTGCTGAAAACACCAGATATCGTGTTTCTCGCATTAAATAGCTCGAAAAGAGCGATCTCGATGATTCTGCACACTTCGGACAGAAGTCTCACCAAGATTATCGCAGACAATGCATATCTCAGCTTGAAACCCCACGAAAACCAAGATATCGCCGGTTCTGCATATCGTACGCACTGTGGAGTGCTGAAAACACCAGATATCGTGTTTCTCGCATTAAATAGCTCGAAAAGTGCGATCTCGATGATTCTGCATACTTCGGACAGAAGTCTCACCAAGATTATCGCAGACAATGCATATCTCAGCTTGAAACCCCACGAAAACCAAGATATCGCCGGTTCTGCATATCGTACGCACTGTGGAGTGCTGAAAACACCAGATATCGTGTTTCTCGCATTAAATAGCTCGAAAAGTGCGATCTCGATGTTTCTGCATACTTCGGACAGAAGTCTCACCAAGATTATCGCAGACAATGCATATCTCAGCTTGAAACCCCACGAAAACCAAGATATCGCCGGTTCTGCATATCATACGCACTGTGGATTGCTGAAAACACCAGATATCGTGTTTCTCGCATTAAATAGCTCGAAAAGTGCGATCTCGATGATTCTGCATCCTTCAGACAGAAGTCTCACCATGATTATCGTAAAAAATGCATATCTCAGCTTGAAACCCCACGAAAACCAACATATCGCTGGTACTGCATATCAAACGCACTGTGGAGTGGTGAAAACACCAGATAACGTGTTTCCGCATTAAATAGGTCGAAAAGAGCGATCTCGATGTTTCTGCATACTTCGGACAGAGGTCTCACCAAGATTATCTCAGAAAATGCATATCTCTGCTAGAAAACCCACGAAAACCAAGATATCTCCTGTTCTGCATATCCAACGAACTGTGCAGTGGTGAAAACCCCAGAAAACGTGTTTCTCGCATAAAATAGCTCGAAATGTACGATCTCGAAGATTCTGCATACTTCTAACAGAAGTCTCAACATGATTATCGCAGATAATGCATATCTCTGCTAGAAACCCCACGAAAACCAAGATATCTCCTGTTCTGCATATACAACGAACTGTGGAGTGGTGAAAACACCAGATAACGTGTTTCTCGCATTAACTAGCTCGAAATGAGCGATCTCGATGATTCTGCATACTTCTGACAGAAGACTCCCCAAGATTATCGCTGAAAATGCATATCTCAGCAGGAAAAACCACGAAAATCAAGATATCGCCGGTTCTGCATATCAAACGCGCTGTGGAGTGGTGAAAACACCAGATAACGTGTTTCTCGCATTAACTAGCTCGAAATGAGCGATCTCGAAGATTCTGCATACTTCTGACAGAAGACTCACCAAGATTATCGCTGAAAATGCATATCTCAGCTGGAAAAACCACGAAAATTAAGATATCTCCTGTTCTGCATATCCTACGAACTGTGGAGTGGTGAAAACCCCAGAAAACGTGTTTCTCGCATTTAATAGCTCGAAAAGAGCGATCCCGATGATTCTGCATACTTCGGACAGAAGTCTCACCAAGATTATCGCAGAAAATGCATATCTGAGCTTGAAGCCCCACGAAAACCAAGATATCGTCCGTTCTGCATATCATACGCACTGTTGAGTGGTAAAAACGCCAGATAACGAGTTTTTCGCATTAACTAGCTCGAAAAGAGCGATCTAGATGATTCAGCATACTTCGGACAGAAGTCTCACCAAGATTATCCTAGAAAATGCATATCTCAGCTTGAAACCCCACGAAAACCAAGATATCGATGGTACTGCATATCAAACGCTCTGTGGAGTGGTGAAAACACCAGACAACGTGTTTCTCGCATTAAATAGATCGAAATGTGCGATCTCGATGATTCTGCATACTTCTAACAGAAGTCTCACCATGATTATCGCAGAAAATGCATATCTCTGCTAGAAACTCCACGAAAACCAAGATATCTCCTGTTCTGCATATCCAACGAACTGCGGAGTGGTGAAAACCCCAGAAAACGTGTCTCTCGCATTAAATAGTTCGAAAAGAGCGATCCTGATGATTCTGCATACTTCTGACAGAAGTCTCACCAAGATTATCGTAGAAAATGCATATCTCAGCTTGATACCCAACGACAGCCAAGATGTCGCCGGTCCTGCATATCAAACGCACGGTGTAGTGGTGAAAACACCAGATAACGTGTTTCTCGCATTAAATAGCTCGAAAAGAGCGATCTAGATGATTCAGCATACTTCGGACAGAAGTCTCACCAAGATTATCCTAGAAAATGCATATCACAGCTTGAAACCCCACGACAACCAAGATATTGATGGTACTGCATATCAAACGCTCTGTGGAGTGGTGGAAACACCAGATAACGTGTTTCTCGCATTAAATAGCTCGAAAAGAGCGATCTCGATGATTCTGCATACTTCGGACAGAAGTCTCACCAAGATTATCGAAAAAAATGCATATCACAGCTGGAAACCCCACGAAAACTGAGATATCGCTGGTTCTGCATATCAAACGCACTGTGGAGTGCTGAAAACACCAGATAACATTTTGTCGCATTAAATAGTTCGAATAGAGCGATCTCGATGATTAAGCATACTTCGGACAGAAGTCTCACCAAGATTATCGTAAAAAGTGCATATCTCAGCTTGAAACCCCACGAAAACCAAGATATCGACTGTTCTGCATATCCAACGAACTGTGGAGTGGGGAAACCCCCAGAAAACGTGTCTCTCGCGTTAAATAGTTCGAAAAGAGCGATCCCGATGATTCTGCATACTTCTGACAGAAGTCTCACCATGATTATCGTAGAAAATGCATATCTCAGCTTGATACCCCACGAAAACCAAGATATCGCCGGTTCTGCATATCATACGCACTGTGGATTGCTGAAAACACCAGATATCGTGTTTCTCGCATTAAATAGCTCGAAAAGAGCGATCTCGATGATTCTGCACACTTCGGACAGAAGTCTCACCAAGATTATCGCAGACAATGCATATCTCAGCTTGAAACCCCACGAAAACCAAGATATCGCTGGTTCTGCATATCCAACGAACTGTGGTGTGATGAAAACCCCAGAAAACGTGTTTCTCGCATTAAATAGCTCGAAAAGAGCGATCTCGATGATTCTGCACACTTCGGACAGAAGTCTCACCAAGATTATCGCAGACAATGCATATCTCAGCTTGAAACCCCACGAAAACCAAGATATCGCTGGTTCTGCATATCCAACGAACTGTGGTGTGGTGAAAACCCCAGAAAACGTGTTTCTCGCATTAAATAGCTCGAAAAGAGCGATCTCGATGATTCTGCACACTTCGGACAGAAGTCTCACCAAGATTATCGCAGACAATGCATATCTCAGCTTGAAACCCCACGAAAACCAAGATATCGCCGGTTCTGCATATCGTACGCACTGTGGAGTGCTGAAAACACCAGATATCGTGTTTCTCGCATTAAATAGCTCGAAAAGAGCGATCTCGATGATTCTGCACACTTCGGACAGAAGTCTCACCAAGATTATCGCAGACAATGCATATCTCAGCTTGAAACCCCACGAAAACCAAGATATCGCCGGTTCTGCATATCGTACGCACTGTGGAGTGCTGAAAACACCAGATATCGTGTTTCTCGCATTAAATAGCTCGAAAAGTGCGATCTCGATGATTCTGCATACTTCGGACAGAAGTCTCACCAAGATTATCGCAGACAATGCATATCTCAGCTTGAAACCCCACGAAAACCAAGATATCGCCGGTTCTGCATATCGTACGCACTGTGGAGTGCTGAAAACACCAGATATCGTGTTTCTCGCATTAAATAGCTCGAAAAGTGCGATCTCGATGTTTCTGCATACTTCGGACAGAAGTCTCACCAAGATTATCGCGGACAATGCATATCTCAGCTTGAAACCCCACGAAAACCAAGATATCGCCGGTTCTGCATATCATACGCACTGTGGATTGCTGAAAACACCAGATATCGTGTTTCTCGCATTAAATAGCTCGAAAAGTGCGATCTCGATGATTCTGCATCCTTCAGACAGAAGTCTCACCATGATTATCGTAAAAAATGCATATCTCAGCTTGAAACCCCACGAAAACCAACATATCGCTGGTACTGCATATCAAACGCACTGTGGAGTGGTGAAAACACCAGATAACGTGTTTCCGCATTAAATAGGTCGAAAAGAGCGATCTCGATGTTTCTGCATACTTCGGACAGAGGTCTCACCAAGATTATCTCAGAAAATGCATATCTCTGCTAGAAAACCCACGAAAACCAAGATATCTCCTGTTCTGCATATCCAACGAACTGTGCAGTGGTGAAAACCCCAGAAAACGTGTTTCTCGCATAAAATAGCTCGAAATGTACGATCTCGAAGATTCTGCATACTTCTAACAGAAGTCTCAACATGATTATCGCAGATAATGCATATCTCTGCTAGAAACCCCACGAAAACCAAGATATCTCCTGTTCTGCATATACAACGAACTGTGGAGTGGTGAAAACACCAGATAACGTGTTTCTCGCATTAACTAGCTCGAAATGAGCGATCTCGATGATTCTGCATACTTCTGACAGAAGACTCCCCAAGATTATCGCTGAAAATGCATATCTCAGCAGGAAAAACCACGAAAATCAAGATATCGCCGGTTCTGCATATCAAACGCGCTGTGGAGTGGTGAAAACACCAGATAACGTGTTTCTCGCATTAACTAGCTCGAAATGAGCGATCTCGAAGATTCTGCATACTTCTGACAGAAGACTCACCAAGATTATCGCTGAAAATGCATATCTCAGCTGGAAAAACCACGAAAATTAAGATATCTCCTGTTCTGCATATCCTACGAACTGTGGAGTGGTGAAAACCCCATAAAACGTGTTTCTCGCATTTAATAGCTCGAAAAGAGCGATCCCGATGATTCTGCATACTTCGGACAGAAGTCTCACCAAGATTATCGCAGAAAATGCATATCTGAGCTTGAAGCCCCACGAAAACCAAGATATCGTCCGTTCTGCATATCATACGCACTGTTGAGTGGTAAAAACGCCAGATAACGAGTTTTTCGCATTAACTAGCTCGAAAAGAGCGATCTAGATGATTCAGCATACTTCGGACAGAAGTCTCACCAAGATTATCCTAGAAAATGCATATCTCAGCTTGAAACCCCACGAAAACCAAGATATCGATGGTACTGCATATCAAACGCTCTGTGGAGTGGTGAAAACACCAGACAACGTGTTTCTCGCATTAAATAGATCGAAATGTGCGATCTCGATGATTCTGCATACTTCTAACAGAAGTCTCACCATGATTATCGCAGAAAATGCATATCTCTGCTAGAAACTCCACGAAAACCAAGATATCTCCTGTTCTGCATATCCAACGAACTGCGGAGTGGTGAAAACCCCAGAAAACGTGTCTCTCGCATTAAATAGTTCGAAAAGAGCGATCCTGATGATTCTGCATACTTCTGACAGAAGTCTCACCAAGATTATCGTAGAAAATGCATATCTCAGCTTGATACCCAACGACAGCCAAGATGTCGCCGGTCCTGCATATCAAACGCACGGTGTAGTGGTGAAAACACCAGATAACGTGTTTCTCGCATTAAATAGCTCGAAAAGAGCGATCTAGATGATTCAGCATACTTCGGACAGAAGTCTCACCAAGATTATCCTAGAAAATGCATATCACAGCTTGAAACCCCACGACAACCAAGATATTGATGGTACTGCATATCAAACGCTCTGTGGAGTGGTGGAAACACCAGATAACGTGTTTCTCGCATTAAATAGCTCGAAAAGAGCGATCTCGATGATTCTGCATACTTCGGACAGAAGTCTCACCAAGATTATCGAAAAAAATGCATATCACAGCTGGAAACCCCACGAAAACTGAGATATCGCTGGTTCTGCATATCAAACGCACTGTGGAGTGCTGAAAACACCAGATAACGTTTTGTCGCATTAAATAGTTCGAATAGAGCGATCTCGATGATTAAGCATACTTCGGACAGAAGTCTCACCAAGATTATCGTAAAAAGTGCATATCTCAGCTTGAAACCCCACGAAAACCAAGATATCGACTGTTCTGCATATCCAACGAACTGTGGAGTGGGGAAACCCCCAGAAAACGTGTCTCTCGCGTTAAATAGCTCGAAAAGAGCGATCCCGATGATTCTGCATACTTCTGACAGAAGTCTCACCAAGATTATCGTAGAGAAGCATATCTCAGCTTGAAACCCGACCGAAACCAAGATATCTCCGGTTCTGCATGTCAAACGCACTGTGGAGTGGTGAATACACCAGAAAACGTGTTTCTCGCATTAAATGGCTCGAAAAGTGCAATCTAGATGATTCTGCATACTTCTGACAGAAGACTCACCAAGATTGTGTTTTCACCACTCCACAGTTGGTTTGATATGCAGAACCGGCGATATCTGGGTTTTCGTGGGGTTTCAAGCTGAGATATGCATTTTCTGAGATAATCTTGGTGAGACCTCTGTCCGAAGTATGCAGAAACATCGAGATCGCTCTTTTCGACCTATTTAATGCGAGAAACACGTTATCTGGTGTTTTCACCAGTCCACAGTGGGTTTGATATGCAGAACGAGCGATATCTTGGTTTTCGTGGGGTTTCAAGCTGAGATATGCATTTTTTACGATAATCATGGTGAGACTTCTGTCCGAAGTATGCAGAATCATCGAGATCGCACTTTTCGAGCTATTTAATGCGAGAACCACGATATCTGGTGTTTTCAGCACTCCACAGTGCGTACGATATGCAGAACCGGCGATATCTTGGAAAACGTTCTGTGGAGTGGTGAAAACACCAGAAAACGTGTTTCTCGCATTAAGTAGCTCGAAAAGAGCGTTCTCGAAGATTCTGCATACTTCTGACAGAAGTCTCACCAAGATTATCGTAGAGAAGCATATCTCAGCTTGAAACCCGACCGAAACCAAGATATCTCCGGTTCTGCATGTCAAACGCACTGTGGAGTGGTGAATACACCAGAAAACGTGTTTCTCGCATTAAATGGCTCGAAAAGTGCAATCTAGATGATTCTGCATACTTCTGACAGAAGACTCACCAAGATTATCGCAGAAAATGCATATTTCAGCTGGAATCCCCACGAAAACCAAGTTATCGGCGGCTCTCCAAATCAAACGCACTGTGGAGTGGTCAAAACACCAGAAAACTTGTTTTTTCGCATTAAATAGCTCGAAACGAACGATCTAGATGATTAAGCATACATCGGACAGAAGTCTCACCAAGATTATCGCAGAAAATGCATATCTCAGCTTGAAACCCGACGAAAACCAAACATCGACGGTTCTGCATATCATACCAACTGTGGAGTGGTTAAAACACCAGACAACGTGTTTCTCGCATTAAATAGATCGAAAAGTGCGATCTCGATGATGCTGCATACTTCTAACAGAATTCTCACCATGATTATCGCAGAAAATGCATATCTCTCCTAGAAACCCCACGAAAACCAAGATATCTCCTGTTCTGCATATCCAACGAACTGTGGAGTGGTGAAAACACCAGAAAACGTGTTTCTCGCATTAAGCAGCTCGAAACGAGCGATCTAGATGATTCTGCATACTTCTGACTGATGTCTCACCTAGATAATCGCAGAAAATGCATATCTCAGCTTGAAACCCGACCGAAACCAAGATATCTTCGGTTCTGCATGTCAAACGTACTGTGGAGTGGTGAATACACCAGAAAACGTGTTTCTCGCATTAAGTAGCTCGAGAAGAGCGATCTCGATGATTCTGCTTACTTCGGACAGAAGTCTCACCAAGATTATCGCAGAAAATGCATATCTCAGCTGAAAACACCACGAATATCAAGATATCGCCGGTTCTGCATATCAAACGCTCTGTGCGGTGGTGAATACACCAGAAAACGTGTTTCTCGCATTAAATAGCTCGAAAAGAGCGATCTCGATGATTCTGCATACTTCGGACAGAAGTCTCACCAAGATTATCGCAGAAAATGCATATCTCAGCGTGAACCCCGACGAAATCCAAGATGTCGCCGGTTCTGCATATCAAACGCACTGTGGATTGGTGAAAACACCAGAAAACGTGTTTCTCGCATTAAATAGCTCGAAAAGAGCGATCTCGATGATTCTGCATACTTCTAACAGAAGTCTCACAAATGTTATCTCAGAAAATGCATATCTCTGCTTGAAAACCCACGCAAACCAAGATATCTCCTGTTCTACATATCCAAAGAACTGTGGAGTGGTGAAAAATCCTGAAAACGTGTTTCTCGCATTAAATAGCTCGAAAAGAGCGCTCCCGATGTTTCTGCATACTTCGGACAAATGTCTCACCAAGCTTATCGCAGAAAATGCATATCTCAGCTTGAAACCCCACGAAAGCCAAGATATCGCTGGTTCTGCATATCAAACGCACTGTGGAGTGGCGAATACACCAGAAAACGTGTTTCTCGCATTAAATAGCTCGAATAGAGCGATCTCGATAATTCTGCATACTTCGGACAGAAGTCTCACCAAGATTATCCTAAAAAATTCATTTCTCAGCTTGAAACCCCACGAAAACCAAGATATCGCTGGTACTGCATATCAAACGCACTGTGGAGTGGTGAAAACACCAGATAACGAGTTTCTCGCATTAAATAGCTCGAAAAGAGCGATGTCGATGATTCTGCATACTTCGGACAGAAGTCTCACCAAGCTTATCGCAGAAAATCCATATCTCAGCTTGAAACCCCTCCAAACCCAAGATATCACCTGTTCTGCATATCCAACGAACCGTGGTGTGGTGAAAGCCCCAGAAAACGTGTTTCTCGCATTAAATAGCTTGAAAAGTGCGATCTCGATGATTCTGCACACTTCGGACAGAAGTCTCACCAAGATTATCGCAGATAATGCATGTCTCAGCTTGAAACCCCTCCAAACCCAAGATATCACCTGTTCTGCATATCCAACGAACAGTGGTGTTTTGAAAGCCCCAGAACACGTGTTTCTCGCATTAAATAGCTTGAAAAGTGCGATCTCGATGATTCTGCACACTTCGGACAGAAGTCTCACCAAGATTATCGCAGATAATGCATATCTCAGCTTGAAACCTCACGAAAATCAAGATGTCGCCGGTTCTGCACATCAAACGCACTGTGGAGTGGTGAAAGCAACCAGATAACGTGTTTCTCGCATTAAATAGCTCGAAGCGAGCGAACTAGATCATTCTGCATACTTCTGACTGAAGTCTCACCAATATTATCGCAGAAAATGCATATCTCAGCTTGAAACCTCACGAAAATCAAGATGTCGCCGGTTCTGCATATCAGACGCACTGTGGAGTGGTGAAAACACCAGAAAACGTGTTTCTCGCATTAACTAGCTCGAAAAGAGCGTTCACGATGATTCTGCATACTTCTCATAGATGAAACACCAAGATTATCGCAGAAAATGCATATCTCAGCTTGATACCCGACGAAAGTCAAGATGTCGTCGGTTCTGCATATCAAACGCACTGTGGAGTGGTGATATCACCACATAAGGTGTTTCTCGCATTAAATAGCTCGAAAAGAGCGATCCCGATGATTCTGCATGCTTCTGACAGAAGTCTCACCAAGATTATCGCAGAAAATGCATATCTCAGCTGGAAACCCCACGAAAACCAAGATGTCGCCGGTTCTGCATATCAAACGCCCTGTGGAGTGATGAAAACACCAGATAACATGTTTCTCGCATTAAATAGCTCAAATAGAGCGATCTCGATGATTCTGCATACTTCTGACAGAAGACTCACCAAGATTATCGCAGAAAATGCATATTTCAGCTGGAAACCCCACGAAAACCAAGTTATCGGCGGCTCTACATATCAAACGCCCTGTGGAGTGGTCAATACACCAGATAACGTGTTTCTCGCATTAAATAGCTCGATACGAGCGATCTAGAAGATTCTGTATACTTCTGACTGAAGTCTCACCAATATTATCGCAGAAAATGCATATCTCAGCTGGAAACACCACGAAAATCAAGATATCGCCGGTTCTGCATATCAAACGCACTGTGGAATGTTGAAAACACCAGAAAACTTGTTTTTCGCATTAAATATCTCGAAACGAGCGATCTAGATGATTCTGCATACTTCTGACTGAAATCTCACCATCATTATCGTTGAAAATGCATATTTCAGCTGGAAACCCCACGAAAACCAAGATGTCGCCGGTTCTGCATATCAAACGCACTGGGGAGTGGTCAATACACCAGATAACGTGGTTCTCGCATTAAGTAGCTCGAAAAGAGTGATCTAGATGATTCTGCATACTGCTGACAGAAGACCCACCAAGATTATCGCAGAAAATGCATATCTCAGCTGGAAACACCACGAAAACCACGATATCGTCGGTTCTGCATATCAGACGCACTGTGGAATGTTGAAAACACCAGAAAACGTGTTTCTCGCATTAAATAGCTTGAAAAGAGCGATCTAGATGATTCTGCATACCTCTGACTGAAGTCTCACCAAGATTATCGCAGAAAATCCATATCTCAGCTTGAAACATCACGAAAATTAAGATGTCGCCGGTTCTGCATATCAAACGCACTGTGGAGTCGTGAAAACACCAGATAACATGTTTCTCGCATTAAATAGCTCGAAAAGAGCGATCTCGAAGATTCTGCATACTTCTGACAGAAGTCTCACCAAGATTATCGTAGAAAATGCATATCTCAGCTGGAAACCCCACGAAAACCAAGATATCGCCGGTTCTGCATATCAAACGCCCTGTGGAGTGATGAAAACACCAGATAACATGTTTCTCGCATTAAATAGCTCGAAACGAGCAATCTAGAAGATTCTGCATACCTCTGACTGAAGTCTCACCAAGATTATCGCAGAAAATCCATATCTCAGCTTGAAACATCACGAAAATTAAGATGTCGCCGGTTCTGCATATCAAACGCACTGTGGAGTCGTGAAAACAACCAGACAACGTGTTTCTCGCATTAAATAGCTCGAAAAGTGCGATCCCGATGATTCTGCATACTTCTGACAGAAATCTCACCAAGATTATCGTTGAAAATGCATATCTCAGCTGGAAACCCCACGAAAACCAAGATATCGCTGGTTCTGCATATCAAACGCCCTGTGGAGTGATGAAAACACCAGATAACATGTTTCTCGCATTAAATTGCTCGAAAAGAGCGATCTCGAAGATTCTGCATACTTCTGACAGAAGTCTCACCAAGATTATCGTAGAAAATGCATATCTCAGCTTGAAACCCGACGAAATCCAAGATGTCGCCGGTTCTGCATATCAAACGCACTGTGGAGTGGTGAAAACACCAGATAACGTGTTTCTCGCATTATGTAGCTCGAAAAGAGCGTTCTCGAAGATTCTGCATACTTCTGACAGTAGTCTCACCAAGATTATCGACGAAAATGCATATCTCAGGTTGAAATCTCACGAAATTCAAGATGTCGCCTGGTCTGGATATCAAACGCACTGTGGTGTCGTGAAAACACCAGATAACGTGTTTCTCGCATTAAATAGCTCGAAAAGAGCGATCTCGAAGATTCTGCATACTTCTGACGGAAGTCTCACCAAGATTATCGTAGAAAATGCATATCTCAGGTTGAAATCTCACGAAAATCAAGATGTCGCCGGTTCTGCATATCAAACGCACTGCGGAGTGGTGAAAACAACAGATAACGTGTTTCTCGCATTAAATAGCTCGAAAAGAGGGGTCCCGATGATTCTGCATACTACTGACAGAAGACTCACCAAGATTATCGACGAAAATGCATATCTCAGGTTGAAATCTCACGAAAATCTAGATGTCGCCGGTTCTGGATATCAAACGCACTGTGGTGTCGTGAAAACACTAGAAAACTTGTTTTTTCGCAGTAAATAGCTTGAAAAGAGCGATCTAGATGATTCTGCATACTTCTGACTGAAGTCTCACCAAGATTATCGCAGAAAATCCATATCTCATCTTGAAACATCACGAAAATCAAGATGTCGCCGGTTCTGCAAATCAAACGCACTGTGGAGTGGTGAAAACAACCAGATAACGTGTTTCTCGCATTAAATAGCTCGAGAAGTGCGATCCCGATGATTATGCATACTTCTGACAGAAGTCTCACCAAGATTATCGCAGAAAATGCATATCTCAGCTTGAAACCTCACGAAAATCAAGATGTCGCCGGTTCTGCAAATCAAACGCACTGTGGAGTGGTGAAAACAACCAGATAACGTGTTTCTCGCATTAAATAGCTCGAGAAGCGCGATCCCGATGATTATGCATACTTCTGACAGAAGTCTCACCAAGATAATCGCAGAAAATGCATATCTCAGCTGGAAACACCACGAAAACCACGATATCGTCGGTTCTGCATATCAGACGCACTGTGGAATGTTGAAAACACCAGAAAACGTGTTTCTTGCATTAACTAGCTCGCAAAGAGCGTTCACGATGATTCTGCATACTTCTCATAGATGAAACACCAAGATTATCGCAGAAAATGCATATCTCAGCTTGATACCCGACGAAAGTCAAGATGTCGTCGGTTCTGCATATCAAACGCACTGTGGAGTGGTGAAATCACCACATAAGGTGTTTCTCGCATTAAATAGCTCGAAAAGAGCGATCTAGAAGATTCTGTATACTTCTGACTGAAATCTCACCAAGATTATCGTTGAAAATGCATATTTCAGCTGGAAACCCCACGAAAACCAAGATGTCGCCGGTTCTGCATATCAAACGCACTGGGGAGTGGTCAATACACCAGATAACGTGGTTCTCGCATTAAGTAGCTCGAACAGAGTGATCTAGATGATTCTGCATACTGCTGACAGAAGACCCACCAAGATTATCGCAGAAAATGCATATCTCAGCTGGAAACACCACGAAAACCACGATATCGTCGGTTCTGCATATCAGACGCACTGTGGAATGTTGAAAACACCAGAAAACGTGTTTCTCGCATTAACTAACTCGAAAAGAGCGTTCTCGATCATTCTGCATACTTCTCATAGATGAAACACCAAGATCATCGCAGAAAATGCATATTTCAGCTGGAAACCCCGCGAAGACAAAGTTATCGGCGGCTCTACATATCATACGCACTGTGGAGTGGTCAAAACAACAGAAAACTTGTTTTTTCGCATTAAATAGCTCGAAACGAGCGATCTAGATGATTCTGCATACTTCTGACAGAAGTCTCACCAAGATTATCGCAGAAAATGCATATCTCAGCTTGAAACATCACGAAAATTAAGATGTCGCCGGTTCTGCATATAAAACGCACTGTGGAGCGGTGAAAACACCAGAAAACTTGTTTTTTCGCATTAAATAGCTCGAAACGAGCGATCTAGATGATTCTGCATACTTCTTACTGAAGTCTCACCAAGATTATCGCAGAAAATCCATATCTCAGCTTGAAACATCACGAAAATTAAGATGTCGCCGGTTCTGCATATAAAACGCACTGTGGAGTCGTGAAAACAACCAGACAACGTGTTTCTCGCATTAAATAGCTCGAAAAGAGCGATCCCGATGATTCTAAATACTTCTGACAGAAGTCTCACCAAGATTATCGCAGAAAATGCATATCTCAGCTTGAAACCTCACGAAAATCAAGATGTCGCCGGTTCTGCAAATCAAACGCACTGTGGAGTGGTGAAAACAACCAGATAACGTGTTTCTCGCATTAAATAGCTCGAGAAGTGCGATCCCGATGATTATGCATACTTCTGACAGAAGTCTCACCAAGATAATCGCAGAAAATGCATTTCTCAGCTTCAAACCTCACGAAAACCAAGTTATCTCCGGTTCTGCATATCAGACGCACTGTGGAGTGGTGAAAACACCAGAAAACGTGTTTCTCGCATTAACTAGCTCGCAAAGAGCGTTCACGATGATTCTGCATACTTCTCATAGATGAAACACCAAGATTATCGCAGAAAATGCATATCTCAGCTTGATACCCGACGAAAGTCAAGATGCCGTCGGTTCTGCATATCAAACGCACTGTGGAGTGGTGAAATCTCCACATAAGGTGTTTCTCGCATTAAATAGTTCGAAAAGAGCGATCTAGAAGATTCTGTATACTTCTGACTGAAATCTCACCAAGATTATCGTTGAAAATGCATATTTCAGCTGGAAACCCCACGAAAACCAAGATGTCGCCGGTTCTGCATATCAAACGCACTGGGGAGTGGTCAATGCACCAGATAACGTGGTTCTCGCATTAAGTAGCTCGAAAAGAGTGATCTAGATGATTCTGCATACTGCTGACAGAAGACACACCAAGATTATCGCAGAAAATGCATATCTCAGCTGGAAACACCACGAAAACCACGATATCGTCGGTTCTGCATATCAGACGCACTGTGGAATGTTGAAAACACGAGAAAACGTGTTTCTCGCATT
>CATORF010000139.1:0-31221 GCA_951804975.1 Anthophora plumipes | reverse complement strand
GTTAGATTGTGAATGATATACTGCTGTTGAGCTAAATTTCATTCCGAATCTTTCGTTAAGTTGATTATAGAATTCTCCAGCAAATTCTACTCCGTTGTCTGTTAGAATCTCTTTCGGTAATCCGAATATTGAAATGTAATTATTCCAAAATGTTTTCAATACTTCTTTTGAATTTTTCGTTTTCATTGGTGCTGCTACTAGAAATCTTGTTAGGTAGTCTTGAATGACTAAAATGTATTTGAATCCATTAGATGGGGGTAACGGTCCCATTGTATCTAACGAAATTTTTTCGTTAGGTTTTGTAGGGATGTCTGGTAATCCAGGATGTGTTTTTATTCCTTCATATTTCTGTCTTTCAAACTGGCAAGTTTTACAGTTCTTTACGTATTGTTCTACTTCCTTGGCGATTCCAATCCAATTGTACTTCGTCCTTAATTTTTCTAAGGTTTTCTGCGTTCCCATATGTCCTCCTATACAGGATTCATGTGCTTCCTGTATTAGCTGTTTTCTTTCTTCAGGATTTTCAGGAACTTTATTATTATTTATGTATACAATCATGGGATCATTTGGTTTCAATTTTCCCCTTATACACTTGATCATTTTTATTATTTCTTCCTTCATATGAGGGTAATGTATATTATTCAATTCTACTTCATTGTGTTGTGGTACCTTGGTTCGAAGCCAGATGTACCAGAGGAGCGGATCTTCTTCTGGATCCAAAAAGTCTCCTCGTTCATTAGGATTTGTGGAAAGTATGAATCCTCCCCGATTGAGGGTTCCTTCAGTGATGTTGACTTGCGAAGTAACATCTAGATTGTCTCCCTCAAGTTGATATTGTTCATATGTTGAAGAGATGCTCTCGTCGGAGAGAAATTCTTCGAGAACTTCCTCAGGTATTGCATCTTCTTGTTCTTTAAAAGCTCGCCCCTGTGAGTCACTGGTGCTAGGTTGCATTGATTCCTGCGAGGATTCAATGTATAGCTTCAACGGTTCGTTCGGCGTATTTTTCGTATGTATAAAGTTGATCATTTGTTTCACTTTATCTTCAATTTCTTTAGTCTTAAAGGATAAGAATAATTCCTTCTTTCCTTTTATGTTGCTTCTTACATTGATGAAGTGAATTACTGGATCTTCGCTTGGGAAACAGGCTATTCCTCCTGCTGCCAATTTTTCTTGATCCGTAATCGTGAAGACATCTTCGGGTCTTGTTGTTACTTCGATTTCGTGAATTGTCTTTGATTTCGACGTCGTGTCCTTTTCTTTTATATATTCTTCGTACGTCGGTGTTACATCCGGAATGTAGTCGTCTAATTCCGGAATTTCTACTTCCATCATGTTGATTCTTGATAATGCGTCTACGTTGGTGTTTTTATTTCCTTTCTTGTAGATTATTTCATAGTCATATTCTTCCAACTTCAACCTCCATCTCATTAATCTTGATGATGGATCTTTCACGTTCATAAGCCATTGAAGAGGCTTATGATCTGTGACAATTGCGAACTTTTTCCCATATAGATGTGGACAGAATTGTTTTGTTCCCCACACAATTGCTAGGAGTTCCTTTCGGTTCCTTCTTGATGTATTTTCGGATATCTATATTGTTTCACATGTATCGGGACGTTGTCATGAGTGTGTTTATGATGCTTCGTTAATTTCGTTAATGATAACGGATCTCCTGGAAGTACGAAGATATCGTGGTGATTGTTGTATTATGTCCCATAGTTTTTCCTTTCCTTCCTCGATGTGATCTAGTCGTACATTTTGTTGTAATAGTTCTCTTCTTTGTTTCGTTAAATAGTTTAACGGTTTTTTGCGAAAGTCTTCCTTAGTTATAGGTTTTGCATTTATGGAGTTTACTCTCGATATTTTGAATGGTATCTGTGCCTTTCCATTTTTCACGTTTACTAGGATGTCATAGTTGTCAATAGAGATTTTTCCTTCTCCGTCGCGTATGTTTCCGATGTTGATAGTGTATCGTTCCTGTTCAAGTTGTAATAACGGGAATGTTTCGCCGGATATTTGTATCGTATTTGTTTTTAGAGAAATCACAGTCTTGTATCGTGTTAGAAAATCTATTCCTAATATTCCTATTTCCTTATGCAACTCGTTATCTTTTATGATTTGGAAAGCGAAATTCTGATTTTTAAAGTTTGTTTGCCACGTTCCAATCGTTTTAAATGAGCTAGTCAATGTGTGTATTCTCTTTCGTTCCCTTTTATTAATTCGATACGGTTTTTCTAACATTGAAATTTTCAACAAAGTAGTTGCCAGTAGTAGCCTGTGTCTATTAGGAATAAACCTTCTTTCATACCTTCTATCTTTAATTTTACATAAGGTAGGTTTTTGTTTTCTGTTTTCATTTCTTTCGATTTCGGGAATGCGGAGGACTTCGAAAATGTTGTCTCTCTTCTAAAAAATTTCTAGTTCGTTCTCTTGGCTCTGCCTTCTGTATTCTGTTTGTTCTTTCGAATACAGGAGGTCTGTTGGCTTGCAGAAAGGAAGTAGTTGAAGGATTCGTTCTCATACTAAATCTGTGATTAAATGAATTTGATTGCGTGTTATATCGACAGTTGAATCTATTATGTCCTTCCTTTCTGCAAATCACGCAGTATGGCCTTCTAGGTTGTCTAGAAGTTCTTATATTGTTATTTTGTCTAATCTGTCTTTGAAGCCTCTCCCTATCCTCTCTATTCTTTATTTCCGCTTCTGCTCTAAGAGCACTATTTCTAGCTTCCGTCAAATCTTTCGGCATTGAAGTGCGTACAACGAGGCCGTTTTATTTTACAACAGATTTCCTATATATTCACTTAGACCTCTTTGCTTTTCGTAATTTACTATAATTTCTTTGTTCGAGTGCGGAAGGCTTTGATGGACTAAGGTTTCAATTACTTTGCCATGGTAAAACATAAATCTTCTGGAGTAGTCTTCTACTGTCTCGTTTTCTTTTTGCAAACAATTAATTCTCATGATTTGATATGAAGACGTGACTGTGGCTGTGCCATAGATTCGTCTTAATACTGTTTTTAGATCACTAAAGTTTAACACATTATCTGCTCTTATGTCTAGCAAAGCCTTTCCTGTTATTTTTTGTGCCAAGACCATTCCAAGAAATGTCTCGTGCACTCTTACAGGTAACTTTCTCAAGACGAATTCTATTTGTGTTATAAACATGTCGACGAGAATTGTTTCTCCGTCGAACGGCTGAATCGTTAACAACATTGTCTTTTCATCATGAGTGTACGTTTCAGGATAATCCCGATAGCTAGAAATATTCGAGGATACAGAACTCGCTGCATCTTCCTCTTTCTTGCCCATTTTTGACGTTACATTATTTACTTGAAGAGCAATCTCTTCAATTCGCCTGCAGAGGTTTTCTATGAAATGTTCCATATTAAAAATCTTACCTTTATACTGCTTATTGTTTACTTAGTTCTAAGCGCTTGTTGATTCCTCTGTTGATTCCTCTTCTTCCTGAGGGATGTTCAAGAGGGGTGTTCCTTCGTCGCCTTCTTTGACGTCTTCTTAAGAGGAAGCTTCTTCTCTTGAGGATCTTCTTCTTCTTTATTTGTTTAATTTTCGGGATTTCACCAGATCTTGCGAAGACCAAGCGTATCCCACCGCTGCCACCAAAATATGTCACAGGCGAAGACGAAGGATTTTGTTTTTTAAAAAGAACACTTTTATTTACAATACTTAACTGCTACACTGAATATCTATACACTTAAACACTATATACAGAATGTTTGAATACTGAATGCTGAATGACGAATCTCAGAATCAATCACTCCGCTTGTCACGTGCCACTTTCATACCTTGACTTATCGCTTATTTCGTCTGGGATGCTGCGTAGCCTTTCTTATCTTTGTTTAGTCTAACTTCAAATTGTGTCTCACCTTGAGGCCACACCAGGTGACTAAACACTAGGCGCCGTACGTTTCAGGTAGAACGCGTACGTAACGATGGTGACAATTGAATCGAAATCAGTTAACATTGCTATGAATTACAAACGCTTCAAGATGGTGTAAATTGAAGTTTTTCACGTCTTTCGACCTAATACTGCAATAAATTAAAAGATTCTTACACCTTTCAATGTCTGTCTTATGTTCTTGCATCAGCCAAGTTCGATGAAATTTTTAGCATGTATACAACTGACTTAAATCTACAATACATATTCTTTCAATTTTCATTACAAACTCAGATCATAAAGATGTAAAAAGAAACCTTTGTTGTTTCCTTTGCAATTCCGACCAATTTGAATTTTGTCAAAATTTTTTACATACGTCGTCTAGTAAATTAATCCTTCTAACTTCTCAAAAAACTCATGTCGTATAGTCCAAGTTTTAAAATGTTATTCTGTTTTAAACGGTGTTCAAATATTAATGAGAGTCACTACAGTTCGTAGACGAATTAATGTATGATTAACACAGGGAGTCACTGTAATAAGATCTCGTGGATGAATCAACGTGGATGAACGCCAAAGTCACTAGGATAGATTTCAGTAGACAAACCACTATATGGCTAACACCAGGAGACACGATAGATGCGTGAACAAACCGGTGTATGAAGAACATCAAACGTCACTGGGTTAAAAGTGTTCTCGACGTGTTTCTTATAAAATTTTCATATCTTTCAATAGTAAGAGACCCATCAATAAAGTATTTATTTGGTCGCGAACAATTCCATACTACACATTTACTACCCATTGTTGTTGTTAGTCAACTTGTAATCAGCATGAATTTTTGACATACCCATAATGCATATTATGAAGATTTAGATTTCCATAATTAAAATACAATATTGAAAAAAAATCGTTCATTTGTATTTTAAATTTGGACTATAGACAAAATACGATATAAATCATAAAATCCATATCATGTAAATCTTAGTAGAGACCTTTTCTTACTATATCGTTTTTTTCCATCGGTTGTTCATCTTCGATGATTAAACTGGCATATAGTCAAACTTTCGGTTTCTTTTAATGTTTTATAAAATTTTCAAAATATTCAGTGCGAAGAATGTGTACGATTCAGATACCATTGAGCATACAAGACTTAGACTCTTATTGAATTTTCACAAGTTTCCCCGCAAGGATCATATCCACTTGTTCTTTAGACGAAAACTTCATCTTGATTATTATAGTGGTATTTGACTCAGCAATCAATTGATACTGACTATTATGCAATATTGTAAATTACCACAATGTTTACATCCGTAGTTTGTATGTAATGTATTATTAGAACGTAAATATTGCGGCAAAATCTGTTTACATAAAAGTAAGAATCAATGAATTACAGCATTTCCTAGAATAAATTCAGTCACCACAATCAGTTGTACTGTGCGCCCTGAAGGTATTATGCGTGACGTTATTACTGGTGATGCCCCTGTGTGCTGTATTGAATTTACGAGGATATTTATTATTTCACTGCCTTATTCACTCACTCACGAATGCCTTTTGAATAATATATCGAATGTTTAAATCGAATGAATCGACTTCGACTAACTTGTGACTCATTCGGGCTGATTATGTATCACGTAATCAAATAACGAATGTTAAAATCCAGAACATCAAACTTCTATTTTTCATACGAGGACTATTTATGATACGAGGAAGTTCCTAGCTTGTTAAAAACAAAAAAACATTTTTCTGAGCAAAATGAAATGTATTTTTCAACATAATCTTGTTGCACCTAAAAACATCTACTTTGACGTTTTCGCAGACCTTCCAATCTTTCAATAAAATGAGATCTATTTAAATCAGAAAAATAGCCATTTAGGACTCTCCATTGAAATACGCTTAATGAACGTGATCGTTACTAAAGTGACGAATATTAGACGCGACGGAGAGTTCCTCACCGAGTTACACAATTGAACGAAATGACTTCACACTGTCAGTTCTCCAAATTGCTACCAGAGCTTATTTTACACATATTATCCGCAAGTGACCTCGGAAAACAATCATCTAACCAGCATTTGGCTTTAAACCTTTACCCCCGTGAATTCAACACCAACCAGACTATCTCCCAGGGGGACAACGGGAAAAATATTTATTCAAACATCTCCAGATAAATAAAGGAAATTAAGCAGAATTAAGTGTTGTAACAGAATGCCCATGTATATATATATATATATATGTTAAAAGAACGTTGTTAGCATTAAGGAACGCACTGGTAACGCTTGTCGCCTACCAGGTAGTTAGGATCATAAAACTCTCGCGCTCGGTCAAGCGCGCCCTCCGATTGGGCGGGCGTAGCTTCGCTAGTAGGTATAAGTACAGCAGAAAAAAACATAGAAAAGCCAGTTAAAACAAAGCTATATCACATTCTCACTTCACTCCTGCTTCGTGCGTTCGACCTGTGCGGACGTGCTTTGCTGAGAGACTCGCGCGCAAGCGAATAGAGAAGAAAGCCAACGAAGCCACGTGCTGCAATACTTTCAAGAATACTTTCAAGGATATCGACGACGCACCATCGTGCAGCCGCTGCCCAATCGTGTCCCACGATTGGTTAACCGGCCATCTCCGTTGCCCACAGAGGCCCCGCGCCGGGAGCAACCGTTGTTCAACTAAACATTCAACATTAAACAATCAAGTCAAGATTGAAGCTGATCAAGAGCCTGTTCCATCGCTGGCTGAACTCCAGCAGCTCAACCCAGGTGGAAAGCGCCCTTGCCGTGCTTCCATATCTCCGCCTCCCAGCGCAGCCGCCACATGGTGGGAATCTAACCTCACCAGCGGTACCTCTAGCAAGGATCACCCAGGTGGTAAGTCACCATCAAATTGCATCATGAGTTCCATTAAAAAACTCAAAACATCCGACTCAGTCGGCCCGATTACATCCAATTCCCCGGATGATTCTGAAATGTTCAACATAACCACAAACAACAGATTTGCTATCTTGGTGGAAAAATTTGCCGCCGTCCCCCCTGTTGAAGACCCCATCTTGAGTAACGCCGCGCATGCGCCGGGCTCGTCCGGCAGGTGGCGCGTGCGATTCTTCTTCTTCTTCTAACCCTCTCCCTTTGTTACGTCGTAACAAAGGACGAATACCATCATGCATCGCACTTGTAGTTTCTCAGAAAATAATAATTCTCACCACTTAAATTCCTGCTCGTACATGCTCGATGAATATACATCTGCGTTGCAGATGTAAGTCCATCGACGTTTCAAAGGGGAAACCAAGAATTCGTAAAATAAACCTTTTCAATAGCCTACTTCCAATCGTGGATGTAGGTCCCATCTATGCCACCAAGGATGCGGCGTCGGAGTTCTTACGCAAGGTACGTAAACCTTGACAAGGACTTCGACGGTTGTAATACTACGCGAAAACAATAGAAGCCCCTTTTGCAGCGTCGAACGGTCAAGTCTCGGCACTTGTGGCATGGCGCCGTTAGGGCTAAACTCTCGAGACGCCAGCCAGGCCCTGCCATAAAGTATCGAGAAAACCGAGGACTTCGCGTTAGTCACGGAAGTGCATGGCGGTACGCGTACCTCTTCCCTCGTTTCTATCTCCGATGGGGTGGAGACAAGGTTGACCAATTAGGTCAAATTTTGTGCTTCACCCCCATCGGGGCCTCGAAGCGTAGAGAAGGAACTCACGCTTCCCTCGGGAGGAATCATCCTCCGAAACGACAGAATAAAAACAACGTTCGTCTAAAACAGAATAAAGTCAAACTCGTCTTAAAAAGAAACTCGTCTGTGATACACACAGAAAAACCTCGATCGTTCTCGTCTAGACTCGATCAGCTTCCTTCCGAAGCTCGTGGTTTGCGAACTGATTAGTCGCCGGCCGATTAAGTTGCCCGGCGAAGTGGACATTTCCCTCGTGGACCATCGAAAGTCGCACGAGTCAGGAAATTCCACCTTACACGGCGTTACTCCGACACTCGAGTCGGAAAAAGGGCGCATCTCGCAACACCCTTCTACCTCCAAATCTCCTCCTAAGGCCCGAACCAATGGTACCCGGACACCAGCCCGTCCTCAGCTAAACGATGGAGCGGCTCCTGCTAGGAACCCCCATCCCCTCCCCTCTATGCCCAGATTCCGGCTGACCAACTGCACAGTCTCAGCCAAGAGCTGTTCGCCACTGTGGGAAACAAGTTCTCCCTGAAATGTCTGGGCAACCAGACGTGTATTAATTTCCAAGATCAGGCCCACTTCATTGCTACTCGGGAGGCTTTTCGCCAAAAAGGAATTCAATTCCTTATTAAAACGTATTCACTCTCATCGGAGAAACAAATAGTTGTAGTCTTGAAGGGCTTGCCACGAATAGACTCACAACTTATCCTGGATGATCTCAAGCTGCAGGGCCTTCTGCCCGTCAGCTGTGCTTTATTCAAAGAGAACAGTGGCCGCTGCTTCTATAAGATCTCCTCCCCCCCCCCCACCACCACCACCAAATTCAGTTCAATCACCAAAATTAGCTTGGTATTCTATTGTAGAGTATACTGGGAGAGGTACAACAACCAAAAGACATATACCCAGTGCTACAGATATCAGGCCTTCGGGCACTCCTCAGCTAACTGCAATAAAACGCATAAATGCGTAAAATGTTGCCAACCTCACCCCACAGCTGAATGTAAGAAAGAACTTTCCACTCCACCCAGATGTGCCAACTGCGGCGGCGAACACACCGCCAATTTTTCCAAATGTCCTATACTGGTAGCGTATCTTGGTAAAAGATCCCCTCCCAACTCTGGTCATACGGGAACCGGAACTTCCAGCTCTCCTCAACTACCATCACCCCCTCTACCTCACTTTACCAACTTACCCGCTAACAGTCGGCTAAATAATCCCTTATCTACAAGTGGAGCCGGCTCCTTTGGCTGGCCATCACTCTCGCCATCACTTTCTTCCTCCCACCAACCAATTTCGTATCGAGATGCCCTCGCAGGCAACAGACATTCTGCGAAGAGTAACACTAATAATACAAACACTAACCCTTCAGATACAATCCCCGACCCACTCAACTCACAAAATACCGATATTAGCAGCTTCCTGATGCAACTTTGCGCTAAGGCCATCTCAATATTCTTCAATATTAGAAACAAACTTGCCTCCTGTCAATCCAACATGGATAAATTTGAAGTTATTCTAGAAACCATTCAGCTTCTGTTAGAATTCTTTTCCCACCCCTCCCTCTCCCGGGAAACTTCCTTACTTGGAACGCATGTTCACTCTATAACAAACTCACAGAACTAGAAATGTTTCTCAATACCAATAACGTCTCGGTGACCATGATCCAGGAAACCTGGCTTACTAAAGACAAAATCACAGTCCTTCAAAATTGCAACATCTTCAGACGCGACAGACCAGACGGGACAGCTCGAGGAGGCGTTGCAATCTTATAATGCATAAAAAGCAAAACTTTATTCCATTCCCACTCCCTAATGTTGATAAAATTGAGGCTATCGCTGTCAAAATAACTTCACTGAATCTAATCTTTATCTCAGCATACTGCCCCCCAAACATCAGATTATCCCCCGAAGTACTAGACAAACTTTTCTGCCGGCGGAACACATTCGTATCAGGGTTTGATCTCAATGCCAAGCATCAATCCTGGAACAACCATTTCTATAATAGAAATGGTTCCATCCTTAGGACCCATGCTGACCAGGTAGTTTATGACTTGATCTACCCCCCCCCCCTCCTTCACTCGCTACGCACCATACCAGCTACCCTTCACTCTGGACCTCTTCATCACCAACAGTTTCTCTAGATTCCAGACACTAGTGGCTGATAATCTTCAGTCGGATCATCGACCTGTACTTCTCACTAAGCTTCCAACCCACCCCCATAGTGTTAATCTCACATGCTCTGCACCGCTAACCGATTGGACCAAATATCGTGGTCACACGGCTAAACTCACTCTCGATACAAAGCTTGACAACAAAGAAAACGTTGACATCCTCAAACTAAACTGCTTTCTTAAAAGCTGCCACCGAAAATCTACCGAACTAGTTCCCTCCAACAACAGATTCGTCCCCCCTGATGCACAGCTAAAAAAGACCATCACCCTTAGAAACGCTGCCAGGAAGAAATGGCAGAAAACTGGAAACCCTATCTTTTTACAATACTATATTCAATTATCCAAGTATATTAAAATTAAAATCATTCAACTTAAAGCCGACGAAATTCAAGAACACATAAAAAACGCAAACCCGTCAAACCACATTTTTTGGCCTCTTTACAAGAAAATAATCAAAAAAAGATCAACTATCCCCACCCTCACCGATATGAGCCCTTGATTCTCAAAAAGCCGAAGCGTTTGCAAAACACTTTCAGTCTGTTCACGACCAAGCTTACAAAGTTACTTCCCCGATACAGGCCAAAATCAATAGTGAATTAGAAATTTTCTACACTCGGGAACACACTAATCCCTCTTCCCCCTCTGAAATTCTGCAATTCAATTCGCCTGATGCAATAGCAAACCTAGCAGCCAAACTCAATACCAAAAAATCGATTGGACCCGACGGTATTTCCCCTGCAATGATAAAGCATGCGTCTCATAAGGTATTTCTCCAACTATATTACATCTTCAGAGCCTCTATCATCCTAACATACTTTCCTACCCAATGGAAAGTAGCTAAAGTTATCCCCATTCCCAAGCCAGGAAAAAATCACAAAGAAACCAATAACTACAGACCAATTAGCCTCCTATCAGTTATCAGTAAAATCTTCGAGAAAATTATCTATAAAATAATGAACTCACACATTCAAAGCAACAATATCTTGAAAGAACAACAATTCGGTTTTCGTAGCAAGCACGCCACCACTCATCAACTCATAAGAGTAGCCCAATATCACGCCCACAACATAAACACCAACAAACTTTCTGCCATGGTACTAATTGATCTATAATACAAAAAGCCTTCGATTCTGTATGGCATAATGGGCTCATACACGAATTAATAAAAACCGCCTTTCACCCCGCCCTAATCAAACTTATTCATCTGTACCTCACTGACCGTTTCTCATTTGTTAAAATTGCTAATGTTAAATCTCAACTGGTCCACATAAAATCTGGTGTTCCCCAAGGCTCTGTACTGGGACCTCTCCTCTTCCTAATCTATATAAATGATATACCATGTTCATCAGACACTGCATTAGCACTCTATGCCGATGATACAGCAGTCATGGCCTCCTCCTGGCAACTCCCTAATCTACTCCGTAAAATACAGAATCAATTAAATTTACTCCAAAACTACCTTCTAAATTGGAAACTCGCTGTAAACAGTAGCAAAACTAAGGCCATTCTCTTTACCAGAAAAACCAGTATAGCCTCCAGTCTGAACCTCCCTCCTCTCCGAATCACAAACTCATGTATTGAATGGAACGATACAGTCAATTACCTTGGAATAACTCTCGACCGCAAAATGATATGAGGACCAGTTGTTGCCAATAGACAAAAAAAGGCCTTCCAAGCCCTCCAAGCCTCAAAAACATTAATTTGCCATAAATCCGCACTTCCTCTATACCTCAAAATATTTATATACAAAGCCTGTATACGTCCTGTTATCATGTATGGCGCACAGATATGGGCTATAGCTGCTCAGACTCATCTCTTATTATTGCAACGCCTCCAAAATCGCGCACTCAAAACCATCTTAAATCTCCCCATGGATCACTCTACTGCTGACATTCATGCCAGGACCAATACCACTTATATACACACTCTAATTAAACATATCATTACAGGGTACTCAGTGGAAAACCATACTAATAGATTAATCAGGGATACCGCCAAGTACAAACCACATCATTTGCCTTACCGCCCTAAGGTACGTATGCCACTGGAGCTGGCTGAAAATAACGACAGAAATGCTTGAACTTCCAACCTGCTTGCACAAGAGTGATCGGACAAGGGATCCCGTCTGCTTCGTTTCTTCATGTCTTATTCATCTATCTTACCATTTTTATCTCTTCTATCTAAATTAATTTCTTCACCTATTTCCCTTGGTTATGACAGAACGCATGCTTGGATCTTACCTGATTCCAACACCCAGCTGTAACTCCACCCTTCTCGGTCTGGGATACATATCCAGCATCAAATCTTAAATCTCATGACCCACACAACCCACTCAGCTAACTACCTTCTGTTTTGCAGGTTTTTTGCAATTTTTCCTGCTTCTGCATCCTGCTGCGTGGTTTGTACACCAAAACTAATCACACATGGTATCTAAAGTCCTTATTATTCTTTTAGTGCATAAGGAGGATATACTCCAGGTGGTACTCTCTTCCCACCTCACCGCATAAGAAATACAAAAAAAAAAAACATAGAAAAGGCAGTTAAAAGTTCGCTCTCGTAAGGGAGCAACTCCTAGAGCTTCACCGGACAGCCTGAGAAATCGTTCATTCGCGGACACAGTACTCATAGCATCCTACGCTCTCTTTCCAGAAGGAAATCGTTCCTCAGCGGACACGGTACCTTCTTCCCTCCCCACCTCCTAGCTGGAGAAATCGTTCCCCCGCGAACACGGTACTCCAGCATCCCACGCTCCTTCCCGAGGGAAACCTCGAGTTCCGAATACAACCCTTACCCTACCTACCTTGCGAGATCGTGACGGACCTCTCTCTTTTCGGCACCCATCGGCCGGAGTAAATTCATAAAATCGCGACGTCCACCGAGCGTTCACAACACCGGTACGCTCGACGCGTGTGTGTGAGTAAAGTCGTTGGAGTGTTCTTTTTAGCCGTTTTTTAAAAGCACTACCTTCTTGTTCCTGCCGCACATCTTGAACCTCACGATACCCTAAGTGCTAGAGATACATCTCAGACATATACCATATTAACATGCGCGTGACGTATCACCCATGAGTGACTATCATCGATTATAATGAGTTTGTTTCGACGCAATCCCTCTCTCTTTAAGGGGGCCTACATTGCGACTCGTCATTTAGTATGCAGATCAGGCTAGAATTTTTATATTTTTAAGAATTCTAACTATCGCGCAGCAACAATAAGCTTATGAAGTCGTCGAACACTTTTACCATCGTTTGTTCAGTCTAAACACGTTCGTATCCATTGTCTATCGAAAGACTCGTATGTCTCTTTCTTTTTGTTCCTAATTTTCAGCATGCTTTGTTAGAATCAAAACGCTTCCTAAGTTTATTGCCTGCTACGGTCATTCCTCGAGGTACACGGAAAATTCCACGCCTGTCTCTCGATGATAGTTTCTGTACCTGCGAGTGACCATAGATGGGGGGACGGTTACTTTTTCTTAATTTTTCTCTACCAATGACGTATTTCAACCAAGTGATACTCACTTCACAGTTCAAAATCGAGATCGCAAGTAACCCTTAAGCAATACGAAATCGAAAACCAGCGGTGTCTGTTATTTTTCAACGAGATTCAGAGTCGAGAAATCGGAGCTAGGCTCCAGGCTAGTTCACGAACACACATGTTCGTAGCTCGCAGAGTTGATAGTTAATAATCGCTTACTAATCAACAAGCACCAATTATGACTTCAAATTGCCCAGTTTTTAAAAGAAATAATACGATAAATGTACTGAACATTGAAGAGTGAACATTTTATAGAATTTATTTAACATAATTTCCATATATTTTCTTTTTTTTCTTTTCTTATAATAAATGAAAGTTACAATAATAATAGTGATTGTTAAAAAATAAATATCAGCGAAATGCTGGTTGAACTGTTTTGTCACTAAAATGGTTAAATGAAAATATTTTATAGAAATCATGAACGAGTTGTGCTTACCATATGTATTTGCGCTCTACTATCTATAATACTATCTACTATCTTAAATTTACCATGCACGTATAAAAGTGCCCAGAAAAAATAGTTTTTCTATATTTGATTACAATTTTGACAGCGAAATTTAAAAGCATTGTCCAAATTTATTTTTTACGCAATTTATTAAGAATTATACGAAGGAAAGTATTATCATCCGACACAGTGGAATAGACTTACAGGGTATATCATGGACAAGAAGAAATGTATGGATAATAGTACCATATGGAGTAACGTAGATACTATTGATACGCGCCTAAGGTACGCGCCTAAGGTGTATCAACTACTAAGGCTGTTCCGTCCGTAACGGAACAATTACGCGTTTGCAGCATTTCGTTTTGCACAGTTTATGACATTCGAAAAAAGCGCTTATAAGTTACGTTCATTATTGTTCAATTTTTCATTACTTTTTCATTACCCTGGAAGGGTAGTCGTGATACCCATTAGATACTGATTGGTAATTGGTATTTTTCGGTGTAACCAATCAGCATTTTTCATACCTTCCGACAACGATCGCGTTGAGCTGCGGAAGTTAGTAGTTCGACAAGTCTTTTAACTACAACTACCGCTCCGCAAATATACTGACAATCGTCGACCATTTCGAAACGATTCATCACTCTCAACTTAACAATCCGCGTTCAGAATTTCAAGATCACAATTTACGTATCGTATAAGGTCTCAGTCCAACATTCGGAACTAAAGACTATTGAAACAATCATCCAAAATTAATTTGGCCGGTAATAAGTAGTCCGCAAGTTTACATAAGGAAATCGCGTGTGCTATAAGGGCTATCGCGGGATATATGACGCGCGGCAGTAGGAAGAATGCGGTGCTTCTAAAAATCGACCGAAAAAACACTTAATTCTCAACCCTAAATTATGTTACAGCGAAAAACGATTTATGGTTTACCGTTAATGAAAATAAAGTTGCAACTAACGAGAATTTCGTCTTCGATATTTTACGATTGCTGCAAATTAAATAAAAGAAAAAGATATGGAAGTTTTCGGGACATGTAATAAACAACGTATGTATGTAGCGCATGTTTCCTAAATGATTGAATTCACGTACTACTATCACCCGCCATATTAATCTTGGGTGATTTTATTTTTACGAGAGTCCCGTGTCCCGTATGGTGGACTTTGACTCAATACATTTTTAACTTATCTTGAACTCCGAATGATGACTACCTCATCAGATGAATCGTCCCGAACGCTGACTGTTATATAAATGTGTAAAAAAGACCTTTCTTTGAATAATGAAAAAATGCCGTTTCGTATGACTGTTTGACTACGACTGTCTCGAGAAGATTACTGATGATGACTGCTGAAGAAAGACTGACTCCTTAGCTGCTTAACCGCTTGTTGCTAAAGAGTGTAACATGCTGATAGGTCACTTCCGAAAGATGGTAAATATCAATCAATATCACGAGCACCCTTCCAATGCGCAGTTAGGGGTTTTATCCTGAAAAAAATTCGATTCGATCGAAACGCTGAGTCGAATTGACTCTAAGGAAACTTTCGTTTTTATGACTCGTCCTCAGCTATTGAGAATAGAAACAATAAAACTATGTTCTTTGTAAATACTAATTACACGGAATTAATAAGGACTAATTTCTCCCGGCAACAAATGCGAGGAAAAGTTGAATAATAAGCTAACGCATTCTCAAAAATAATCTTTCTTCGCGATCGTGTCATGAACCGTGCCAAGTAAAAAGTAACGGAATGTATTGTTCCGTTACGGACGGAACAATATAACACTCTTTCAATCAATAAAAAATCTATTTATTAAATAAGGGTATATCTTTACACAATATTGTAACCTATACGTTACAATATCATCGATGTGATGCTCGTAGTGGAACCCAAGTCTATTCTTAAATGAGGTACCTCAATCCTCTTGATTCTGATCTATCAGTGCTTTAGAATACCGGGGAGTATTCTAGTGGAATTACCACATCGCGGATAGTGAGCTTTGAAACTCCAAGGACCCCCAGGGAATAGTAAGTAATCGCACGGGGTCAAATCTGGAGAGTATTCAAACTGTAATTCTTGCAAATTTGTCATGGTAATTTCTGATATGTTAACCGGTATGTTGTCCTAGAAGAACAGAATTTTTTCTTGACCAAACACGTTTTGTCTTGAGTTTGGTATTTAAACGTTATAATAAACCAGTACAATATTCATCATTTATTTTTTTTTCCTTCTTGTAAGTAGTCGATAAAAATTAGCCCACTGAAATCTCAAGAAACTATCGCCAAAAACGTTTTCAAGAGGAAAAACTATTTTCATTTTTTTTTTTTGAATTGGTTCGCTCTTTGAAGTTTGCTTTGACCGTTGGTAGTGGTAAATCCAAGTTTCATCAACCATAACAAAACGCCGCAAAAAATCGTCTTTAGTGTACAGTCCCGTCCATAAGTCACCGGACACTTACTAAAATTAGAATGCGGACTCCGAAATTCTACTTTTTACCGTAATTTCTCAAACAGTACATTCTTTTTTTGTAACAGTAACCAAATAACTGAATATTTTTAAATAAATAATTCTTTTCTAGAAGTATTTATTGGGATCATAGGAACTGTCGAACTAAAAATGAAGAAGATTGAACGATGCAATTTCTCAGCACCATGTTAGTCTCTGTTTAGTAAAAAACCCTTCTTAAATTGTTCATAAACACTTACTGAAGCTACAGATATGTTCTTTAATTAATTTTCAATTGTCGTAGTAAACCAAATGTGTATACAGAATAACATCATATAGAATTGGAGCTGTATTTAATAAATACTTCTTTTTCTTAACATTTATTCATGTTATACATGTGCGCTTTTAACTTCGCATTCGGATATAACCGTAAAATAGATAAAGATAACAAAATATATAATAAATTTGCAATAGCAAATTGTATTTGCATGCTCATTTTGCTCAAAAAGCACAAGTGTCCGATGATTTATGAACGGGGGTGTATGTACGTTTTAGAAATGTCTAAGGAAACACGTTTTTAAACCATAATCAATAAATACGATAATGAATCCCGCAATCAACTCTTTCATACCTAAGTGTTCATGTAAGATGACATGCGAATATTCAAATGAAATGTCCCTTTACTATCTCATTCAGAGTTAATCGGCGATCCTCCAACACGATTCGGACAATTTTATCAATCATTTCACCAGTTGTTCCTGTTTTTGGATATCACAAAGGTTCTTAATCAAAAATACTTTTAAAACCATGTTAAAATTCAGCATCCCACGTTTGTACTGTTGAAAAGAAAAGAGTTTTATTACCATGCACTGTGTCTATTACTGTTTAATTTCCGTAGTCGATTTTTCTTTCAAAAGAAGGAAGTTTATTATAGCACAATGCTCGATTTTATCCACAACTGATAAACTGTAACAATTGTTATTTTTGATAGTCTTTTATAAAAAAAAGCTAAACGTTTGAATGAATTGACAGTTGAGCAGTAGACGTTTGCCAGTGTTATTTGTGAAATTGTTATTGTTAATTCCTGATACTAATATTTGCTAACGAAAACGTTCTGTAAAGTCCAAGTTTAGAATCCAAATTCGAACAAAGTCCGAAAATAGTCCGAAAACGTTTTGAATAATTGTCTGAATGTGAGTTTATTAACGTCTCAAGAAATTTTGCTCTGTCCCGACTAAGCTCTCTCCGAGGTTGAGATAAAGTCCCCTCCATCTTTCGGGTTGTTATGCCCATAAATATTTTCTTTCTTAGTCTTTGTTTTATCTGTATATACAACTAGTTACTTTCACAATTACTAAGATTAGATTCTTCACTTTCGAACTCTCCTTTCAAATCTCCTACATAGTCATAACCCAAAATTCATCTTCCCGAAATCCTTACATAGCCCTATTTTTTCCATACTTGAGATCAGTTTATGTTCTATTATGCGTGCATCACATACCATTGCATCTCTGTTTAATAAAGTTCTGTTTCTACGCAACGAAGTTCCTTAATCGTTTTAAATTAACTGTTACCCCAATCTCTGCTCTAAGTTTCAAGGAAATTGGAGCAAACTGGACATCACAGGATATTTTTCGCTCGAAGTCGTTTCTTGGAAGAAAATGTGGGAAAGTGAAACGTAGAACTGTCCCATTAGAAATTGGGGTGGTTTCTGATTGTGCAACGTCTACAGATCACATCCATTATACAGTAAGCACGACCTATTGAACATTATACAAAGATTCTTTGTTCAGGAAATCAACACATAAATTCTGTGTCCCTCTTTTCAATGCGTGTAAACTTGTGATAAGTCAATTGGTGTTGAGGGTAATCTGACTGGACACTCTGGAGAGGGAAAGTTGATGTCGTCTTCCAGCCAGTCCGAAGTTCTTTAGAAAATCCATGGAAAATTGGCTTCTTCAAAAACGGTACTGTCCTATGTGGACTGCAACATAAGCCTAAACACGTGGCACTAACAACTAGAATGGCGATTAAGTCTTGTTTTTTCTTGATCAGGTTTGAAACTTTTCAATTGACCCTCGTATAATTTCTGAAGTCGATAACTTTTTATGGTGAAGTAAGCTAGATTCTGTGGGAAAGAAATGCATCCACATGCCACTCAAAACTTACTTTCGAAAGAGTACGCAGTAATCTACAAACTACCAGGCGCCGCGCAGTTTAGCTAGGCTGCGCATATGATAGTCTGCAAACTGTAGTATAAAGTCTATTAAGAAAATATCATCATGTATCGAATCATTTCAAATAAAATATGTAAATTTATGTTACAATGGTAACGAAGAAATGGTAATTCAAGTTAAGAATGTAGGATCAGGTGCAACGGGTCCGTCCATTTTGTCTTTTTTATTACGACAAGACCTGATAAGTAACACGTTATTTACTTAAAATAGGACTATATTGGCGAACTACAAACTACATTTACTTATGATTGCACCGTTCGGTGCAACGCTTTAACACTCGAACTCTTTTCGTTTCGCCTCGCCTGTTTCAATGTCTCCGTTTCGACTTTTATACCATGACCCTATCTTGAATTTCATGCAATGGTTACATCTCAACTCTTCCGCGTCGTGACCTGCCGCCTTTTTTACCGATCAGGTTTTTTCATACCGTTGACAGTTCGACAACGGTCTTTGTGTCGTCGACATGTTAATAATCCGACAAACATGTACAGACACGCCCGATCTTCCGCAACAAATCCGTGCTGTGTCACTGACCCAATATACACGTGTTCACACCCATATACACATGTCTCATTTTTCCACTCTACAAGAGTAATGTCGTAAATAGTAAAGAAATACTTGAAGCTTAAACGGCCCGCACATGATTAACAGCATGAATCAATTCAATATCGATAATATTGTCAAAACACTTCAATACCTTTTGTGATCGGATACGATCAATATTCTTGACAATATTTTGAGATCAGTTATCTTTAAAACGTTCTGCTGGGCACAACATTAACATTATTTTAGTGTATTGTCTAGCAAAGCAAACTAAGGCTCCAGACGGTCCTTAGAGCCAAGAAATGGGAGAAATTATAATGTCTCGCTGTTAATTAACCAATAGCAATAGAACAAGGCCATCGCACTCACTCTTTTATGAACGCTAGCGATCATCGAGCCTCGCACTGGTAGTTGGTAACAGATGAGCAGTCGTTAAAAAACACGAGTATATTCTCTGAGGTTTCCATTACAATAAAAATTTATTGTATATACGGTGGATGACAGAAGAATTTGTATGCCCTTTAAAAAGAAATAACTTCTTTAAGATTGAAACAAGCGACTTAAATTTTTTTGAAAAGTTGGGAATATTAATTTACTGGGTGAGGTAAATATGATGCTTAGATTTTTTAGCACTTTATATTATATTCAAATAACATAAATTATTTTGTTTTAGTAAAAGGTAGTACAATTTTAACCATGAACAGGTGCACATTGCAGTAACACATTTACATTGTTCAAACATATTATGAAAATGGGTCATTCTTTTCAAGTAAAATTTTATTTAGTGATGAAGCTCACTTCACAATGGATGGATTTGTTAATAAGCAAAATTGTTGCATTTAAGGTGATGAAAATCCTCCTATTATTAATGAAAAATGTCTACACCTACAAAAAATCACTGTTTGGTTTGCAGTTTGGGCAAATGAAATCCATGAAATCAAATATTTTTCTTGGAAAATGATGATGAAAATGCTGTTACTGTAAATGCTGAGCGATGCCAATCAATACTGAGTTTTTGTGATCAGAATTTAATCATATTAATATGTTTAATGTCTATTTCCAGCAAGACGGTTCTATATTTGCCAACTTCAGTTTTTGCGATCGAAACTTCGTCAACGCGTAATTTCACAAATTGTAGATTTCAATTGGTCTTGAAGATCATGTGATTTGATACCATTAGATACTTTTTTGTGGGTTCTGTTTGAAAAGTTAAGTTTATGCTAACAAGCCAGAAACGACCAATAACATCAAAAACAACATTAAAGTTGCAGTTCATGAAATAACTTCCGCAACATTTTATTCCACCTAAAAAATAAATTTTACGAGTCGAGTCGCCACTGGTGACTAAGAATGAATTTACCTTGATAATCCTAACCAAAAGTAAAGTTGGTTAGATGCAAATGAACCTGCTTCACAAACTGTACGATGCAATATTCGTACAGAAAAAGTTCTGTTATGTGTGTGGTGGGACGAGGTGCTCCATTCTATGAAATTTTATCTACTACTGCTATTGTCAACCGTTAATCAAATTAAGTGACGAATTAAAGAAAAAAACATGTTTCAACAAAAAAGTCCAAAATCATTTTACAGGATAACAACGCAAGGCTGCATGCTGCAAAAATCACATCGGAGCTGATTTCAAAGTTAGAATGAGAAGTTCTCTCTCAGCTAGTCTATTCACTAAATGGAATGTGGACTTGGAGGGTTATCATTTAAGAAAGTCAAA
This sequence comes from Anthophora plumipes, assembly GCA_951804975.1. Lineage (NCBI taxonomy): Eukaryota > Metazoa > Arthropoda > Insecta > Hymenoptera > Apidae > Anthophora > Anthophora plumipes. The sequence goes on along the minus strand of CATORF010000139.1, from coordinate 10,553 downwards.
ATAGTCGAAAAATTGGGTAGACTCATACTTTAAATCAAAACTCTCAGAATTTTACTATCGTGGTATCCAATTTCTTTTGGGAGAACAATATAGAATTGGTGGAAATTATTTCAAATTAAAAAAAATATTGTAAACTAACTACTATAACAAAATTTTCAATCATAACATCCACGGAACTTTCTGAACAACCTAATATTTGCAAAATTTGTGCACCATTGCACATAGGTAAATGCTGTACAGTACACCATACCCAAAAAATTTTTACATACATGCCATAAGTTTCATTTGAACAGATGGAGTGTGAATAAAGTATACTGAAGTTCGTTTAGATTCAATTGCGGAAAAATATCCGGTTGTATGGGATAGTTTTGGCTTAAAATAGTCGGTCAGCAAACTATTGATTGCTGATATCAAACTAAAACTAATTAACTTATTTCTTTATACTTGCTTATAACTATAAAGTAATTTATAATGAGAAGAAGATAAAAATAAACGAACGTTCGCTTATCGTTGTGAGTGGCTCTTTAGAAGTATCATTTTTTGTAACACACGCGACTTCCGTATGTGAAGTTGCGAACTACTTATCACCGGACAAATTAATTTTAGATGATTGTTCCAATAGTCTTTAATTCCGAACGTTGTACTAAGACCTTATACGTTACGTGAATTGTGGCCTTAAAATTTCGAACGTGAATTCGTAAGTCTGAAGTGATGAATTGTCTCGAAACGGTCAACGATCGTCACTATATTTGCGGAGCGGTTGTTGTAGCTTGAAGAATTGTGTAAGTACTAACTTCCATAGCTCAACGTGATCGCTGTCGCAAGTTACGAAAAATGCTGATTGATTGCAGCAAAAACTGCTATCATTCCGCATCTAATAGATCGCGACGACCCTTTCAGTGCGTCCTTAGCGCCTTTTTCTGAAAAAAGACAGGTGATACTTAATCGGGTCGCGCGAAAAATTGATTGTTGGACATGACGTTCGGCAATGGAAATTTTCGCTAGGGTCTGACTTAATAGTTCTGATACCCGTTAAAACTAGATGTCGAAATTCCCCCTTGAAAATGCTTGTTTTATAACAATCTCTGGCTATTGAGAATGAAAAAAATTAAACTTTAAGACGACTGGCAAACATATTTTCTCTTGACAAGATATCGAACAGAAACGAACACGACTCAAAAGTAGCCCTTTTTTCGAATATCATAAACCGCGCCAAATGAAGTATTCCAAATGCATAAATTGTTTTGTTACGAACGGAACACTTTCGTTGTCAAAATAATTCTTATCAGTATAAGATATATTCGTATATTGATTCTCAATATTCGAATCAATTTACTCTTATAAAATGGAATATATTAATTGCAGTTATGAATAACAAAAGTAAGCAACACGAAGTCGAGCGAATTGATGTGAGATTCGCGTAGAATTGTATAATGAATAAGGAAGATTAGCCATATTTCTCTTTGTCTTCCTTTCATCACTGAGTGGTCATCGAGCAGTCAGATCGAGAACATCAGTTAGTTCATTTCTGAACAAATGAACCGATATTTTATGTATTGTCGTTAAAGTTGGTTATTATTTTACAATCAATAAACAGAAATCGAAGATGCGCGCAACTTAAGGGGGGGATTCTCGTGTAAGAAATTCAAAAAATCGAAAAACGGCTCGACGAGGAAGAAAAGCACATTTACAGAACATGTTCAAGTAAGGGGAAAATTTATTTTAGTCTAGGCATAGCTGATTGAGTATTTAATTCAAATTTATTTACAGAAGTTAAAAACCTAAACTGTAGTTAAAACCTAAAACTGCTACACTGTACACCAATAATGGTTATATCGTAGAAGAAGATAAAAACAATTGTGTACAATTTGACGTAACAATGAAAAAAGATAAAGTAAACAAATTTTTTTACCTTCCATCAATGTGTCTTCGTACCCGCAAAATATTAATTTTTCATTGTTCATAATTTAAAAAAAAATATATCTAAAGGTCATTCGAGTTTATTGCTGTTACACAAAAATCCTCTCTTAGAGTGTTTATGTTTATTTATGTTACTAGTTATATGCTATCGTATTTAAATTTAATAAATCATAAATCAAAAGGCACACCATCTCTTTCTGATATCGTAAACACTGAATTTATGTTATTATGGAATTGTTAAAGTTCGCATTTATTTAATTAATAAATACAATGTACTGAATAAACATTTTGTATTTACAATAGTTCTCATGTAATAACAATAAAATGAAATACTTTAAATTGATAACCACAATCTTGTTTATACTACATGAAAACAGATGCTAAGATAAATTCAATAATCTACAATATAGTTAGTGTCATTTATATATGTAGTATATAAGTTCAGCGTCTCAAAAAGACAGAAGTGAAGAAAACACTTTAGAGACTATACCATTATACTTAATGCTGCCTATATTACGTAAGGTTACAAAATTGTATTGTTTTTAGTATAACAAAACGATAGACAATTGAATTCCTTGAATTGTTTTATTGACTTTGATTCTTTCATATTGTTATAAAGCCCCAAAACTTTGTTCAGTTCTTCATTTCTATTTTTTTTCTTTCTTGTAGTTAACTACAAAACTTAATATTAAAATGTTATATTTTATATAATAAGAAAACATATGAAACGTTAAAATAAATAACTTGCAATGCACAGAGTCAATAATTGTTTTTAACATATAAAAATCTTAAGAAACATACTTAATTTAGGTTGATCTTTAAACAACGTAGATTAAAATTCAAAGTAATTTAAATAGAAAAATGGAGTCACATAAAATTCATGATCAATTAATTTTGATCAAGTGAAGAAATATCACTGTTTCTCATGAAGGAAACAAACCTTAATGGCTCAAATAACATTGTTCTCCTAACATTTAACTACTACGATTTACTGGGTCGCAATCGACCTGAATGTACAGGGTAAGTCTCCTAACATAACGACTTCAAATACCTCCTAAGTTATTCGTTGTACGAAAAAATGTTTCAGACAAAAGTTGCATAGTATGTAGAGAGACATACAGTGCTCAAATCCGTTTTTTATTATCTTACTTTTTTATTGAGATATTAGGGTCACCTTCGGTTTTTTAAATGAAATGTCTAATGTGTTTACTCGAATTCGGATAAATCATCAAATTTTACGTAAAAAAGTAGGTAGGACTTAAAATGGATCATTACTGAGATATTTTCAAATTAATAATCATTTATTAGGAAATACGCTCAGTCAAAGAATCATTAAGTGATTCTTAACACGACTTTGTTTACGAGTCAGATCATGTTTGTAAATATGTTCCTTGTTAAATGTTAGAAATCATTAACACAAAATGCCTATTCAGTATCTTGGTAAATGTTAAAATATTTTCTTTGCGATTACAACCAATTACAATTTTCTTAAAATTTAAAAAAAATTATTCTGTCTTAAAGGGTATCATATTAATGACAATCACTATATCTACTTACAATTTATAAGCGAATAAACGGCTAGTCACTCGAAAGGAACCAACCAGTAATGATCAAGGGGTTAGTAGATATTTTAATATCGATACCGATTGGCCTTAAAAGTGACGTTGTTGCGAGATATCGCACAGTTCGTGAAATCACAAGGAGAGAAATTAGCTGGTATTCAGATAAAAGAAAATACCTGGGAACAGCTGAGCAGGCGTAAGCGAAATACATAGATACATAATCGAACAGATTGTACATTTGTGAGATTCTAAGAAGATACTTTGAGGTCATGGGTGCTGCAGAGAAATGTCACGCCAGTGATATAGACTTTGAATGTTCCTGTACCCACGGCCGCGTTCGGTTACCTTTCGAACAATGCTCGAACGTAAGCCACGCTCTTTTAAGCACGACACCAACCATGTCGTCTTCGAGGAACAAACTACATACAACTCTTCTGTCGATAATAGTCGTGGTAAGCTTTACTTGACTGACGAACTTGAAACTCTTACCTGAAACTTTTCTATTTATTTTTAATATATCACGTACAATTAAATGTACATGTTTTATGTAAAAAAAAAAACATTGTTCCGGGAAAATCTTAGATCAACTGAATATAGGCAATTTTCCGCTACAACGATAGATGATCTTATATTAAACATTAATTATGGATAATTGATGAAATTGTTGAGATTTTAAATTGAACTTTGACTTTCATCAAAGCATTTCAATCGATACGACGATTTTGAGGAAGTTCTTCGATACAAATCAGATTTTAACATATAATGTATCTAAGCTTGATGAAATTTAGTTTATATTCTAGACTCGTAATTCGTGCGTGAACAGCTCAGTATACTTTCTACTCACAACGAATTCTTCCGCTCTAGCAGCTTATGAGTCACACTATTGTTACTCAGCATTCGTAAGAGTTGCATGAACGAAATAGTATTAAGCCATTATAGGTGCAATCATATTTTATACATTTATATACGCAACTTTGAAATTGTATGTTGCTTAAGGTTGCGTTCCAGATATTTATTAATATACACGATATAATCGATATTTATTAACATACATTTATTAATATTTAGTAATTATAAAGAATTCGTAGAATCAAAGGATATTTAATAAATACATCATGGTTACCGAAAGCTCTTGCGATTAATAATCTACATTTTTATTGAAAAATTGTCCGTATTATATAGTTCATAGAAATATTATATTTTACGATAAAGTTTAGAATACCTATGGGTATAGTGAAGAAATGGAAGCAGTTTTTACCAATTTCATAAATTAAAGCGAAGCTAACAACTGAATTGTACAATTGTACCATTCTTCCATAAAATAAACAAAATAATATGTGTTATTTATTAAAACAAAAGAGATGAACTTCATTCCATAATTCATCATGAATTGATCATATTACTTGTTCTGACGCGTTTTTTTAAACCTTATATTATAAGATAGGTATCTATAGTGGAATATTATCATTTTCCATTATTGCAAACTAAGTCTTTGTATTTCTTTATTCCACTTCTTGTTAACATTAAATCCATATGGAGTATTCTCTAACCAATGCATGTATATAATTTCTTATTGAAACATTTTTTTATCTACATATGTCTTTTATCTATCAGATTTGTAATTTTTTTGTGCAAAGAAATCTGTAATTTTAGAATTGACAAATTCTTATACAGCATTTTTGTATTATCTCTGCAAATACATGTTTTCTATTCATTTTTTGTTGCATGAAAGATGCGATACATTTTGGTTGCTGATACCTACAAGCGTAATAGTAAAAGAATTGGTAATTATGTATGAACGAAGGTCCACTCCGCTGATTTCAATGATTTTCAAATATGTTACCAAATTCAACGTTCTGAGTATTTTTTCCTCATGCATATAACCTTCGCTCGATCTTAGTTTTCGAATTATATACAAAAGCATTTTTGATACCATACAGGGTGTCCTACAATAAGTACATTTTGATATAACTACTGAACGATACATGATAGGATAAAAATTTAAGGAGACTTTTATTATCATTCTTTATGTAGAATGTCATTGTAAAGAAAACTTTTACCTTCAATTTTTCAAGAACATATTAGGGTAATCTCGTTTTTTAAATAAAACGTTATGTGCTTGTTTTAATATAAATAAAATTCAACATACGTTATTGGAATGATCTTGAAACAATCCAAAGTCGCAAAAACAAAAAAAGTTTTTAAACAGACGAGAATTGATGTATCTCTGTTACTTTATCTGTGTCTTTTATATTTGATGTTCAACATGTCCGCCTCTAGCTTTTAATCATTGTTACAGCCTACTGCGATATAAACGGTTATTCGCCAATGCAATCGTTCCTGTTGATACAGCGTATGCATTACTTATTCTTATTTTCATGTTTTCACGCGTCGTTGGCTAGGTTTCATAAACCATTTCTTTTACATATCGCCACAAGAAGTAATCGAAGGATGTTAAATCTATTGACCTTGCTTGCCGGCATTGTCATGTTTAAGAACTGCAGGTGGACATGTTAAACATCAAATATAAAAGACAGTTTTAACATTTTTTCATTCTTGTGACTTTGGATGGTTCCAAGATCATTTCAAAGACATATGCTGAACTCACTTTTTTCTGTACCTTAATAATATCAAAACAAAAATATAGCATTCCATTTAAAAAAACACAAGATGAACTTAATATGAATTTGACAAATACAAGGAAAACATATTTTTTCATAATAACTTTCTACCTAAAAAATGATGATAGAAGGCTCCTTACATTTTTGTCCTATTAGCGTTTAATAATTATATCAAACGACACTTATTGTGGGACACCCTATACATTGTATTTCTAACATTTGTGTTAATTTGAATTAGTTTTGTGTTCAGTTTAAATATTAAATATTTCTCATAACATTAAATGTTATAATAGCTCAATTTCATACTACATGATCAAATATTTAATGAATAATTGTATATTATAATGGCGAAATATTTTTTAATCAACACAAATGCCAAAATTTAAATATCTCGAAACAAAGTGAAAACCTTGAAATCCTATTAGATAGTACATAGAAAAGTGTACCATTTTAATTTAAAAACGGAGTTGACCTTCATATGTCCTCTACACATCCACCTACAACAAAACTATTAACATAGAATTATGCCACCCTCAAAACTAATCAAATTTCGTCTGACCCATTTTTTTCAATCAACAATAGTAATCGAGTTATTCAGGTGGCCTGTTTTAGATGCCTCACCCTGTGTATGTGTATGGTTATACTAAAATATACGAGTGTCCTAGTTATACATATACCTATACTTCTATCTTAGATTTAATTTAATTTCTGCCGACATCTATATACTTAATATTTTTCTGCGCTCAATGGTATAGTAATGGTATTATTGAAAATGAAAGTAACAAAATTAAATAATTAAATTAATAATTAAGATAATTGAAATTATATTCTATGGAGAAGTTATTCAAACGCTAGATGTAAAAAAAAATCAAATATTCTAATGCTACTTCAAACTTACCGGTATCTGCACGAATGTGCCGTTGTTCAGTTGAGGATAAGAGTACAGTGGCACTACGGGGACCGAACCATTTTTCAAAAAAATTGGACCTTGAATAGGTGTCACGTGAGCGTCTCTTGGTATCTCTGGTTCTTCATCACCGTAGTAATCGTCAAAATCGTCGTCATAGTCCAGAACTGCGTGGATAGAAGTTTTCGTACCAGGTCCATTTCCACCACTAACTCTCGTGTATCTTTAACAAAGTAATACAAAATTTCAGTAATCATATTACAAATATAATATATCTTCATTCAATTATAATTATAATATTAGAGTCATCCAACTTACATATCTACATGTTTCTTTTTAATAAAACACAAACTAATTGGAATTTTTTCAAGCTATTTTTTTATTAAATGTATAATACATTACAATTATACTTGGAATAGAATATCATTTAAATGTACACCACCACTGTATCTGCAGATACCAATTCGATTGTCGAAATTTTCAATGACTTTTCGACATATTGCTGGAGTTATTTCACGAATTGCAACTCAAATGTTATTCTTTAGGTCATTAATTGCTTCTGGCTTGCTAGTGTAGACTCGACTTTTTAAAAAACCCCATAAAAAAATCTAATGGTGTTAAATTGCATAAACTTGGAGACCAATTGTAATCTGCATTTCGTAAAATTACGGAATTTTGATCGCAAAAACTGAATGTTTTCTTGAGTTGCGTGACATATAGCACCGTTTTATTAGAAATACGCATTAGATATATCAATATAATTAGTATCGCTCAGCATTCACAGTAATAGCATTTTCACTATCATCTTCGAAGAAAAATGGTCCAGTGATTCTACTTGCTTAAAATACACACCAAACAGTGGTTTTTTGTGGCTGTAGAGATTTTTTATGAATAATACGAGGATTTTCATCACCCCCGATTCGATCATTTTGCTTATTAACGAATCTATCCATTGTATAATATAATGAGCTTCATCACTAAATAAAATTTTGTTAAAAACAATGGAACAAAGGGTATCTATTTTTGTAAATAGTTTGAATAATGTAATGTTTACTTGAATAGTGCAATGTTTACTTGTTCATGTCTAAAATTGTATTACCTTCTAATAAAACAAAATATTGTACAGTGCTGATATCCAAGCGACGCATTTGGATGACCTCTATACTATAGCATGACTCTTGTACAAAATTAATATTGAAGAATTATTTATCGAAGAATTATTATTTTAATATAGAATAATATTAGAAATCAAGACAAGATATAACTCTTTTCTACCTCTTTTCTTCGTTTAGAAAAAAGTTGTATCTTACAAGAGTTGTATTTATAAAAACAATGTTGTGTTTCTTATACACATACACACGCGCGCGCATGTATGTTGTTTTTGTAAAAGCAATGATGTACATGCAGTATATACAGTACCTGACAAAATTATAATACTTTACATGTTTATGTATTTCGTATATTTAAATGAAGAAAATTTAAGTACAATGTACAGGGTTAAGCACAACGTTGTGCACAATAATCTTATCCAACCAGAATTAACTCATGTTTTCATATTTTTTCTGTAACTTTTTTATTGTATATCATACTTAGGAATTTAAGATTTGGTGTGTTCTATTTGGAGATGACACGTAACTAATATAAGATGTAGAAAATGTATATTTTGTTCTTCTAAATACACGAAATATTCAAATATATGAAGTATCTTATAATTTTATCTAGTATTCTAATTACATTATTATTTAAATTAGAACTATAAGCTTATTGTCTACATACACAATCGATTCTTCCAAGCATTATACGTGCACAGGTATTAAAGCAATAGGGATAAAATTAATTTATTAATTTACGAGATAAAATCATTTTATTCAAATAAGTGTTCAAATGTTTCACTACTATATTTTGAACATCTACCTACTCGTTTTTTTAAATTTCTCATAACATTATTGAATTATAAATTAGTTAAATTTAAACGATTAACTTTAATTCTACCTTTGAAATTATCCATAGAAATACAAGAAAATAAATTAGCTTCATTTTTTAAAAATCCGCATACGAACAAATGCTGCGGAATTATATTAGACGATTTCGGTACTTAAAGTAAAAGGATGCAGATACCAAATTATTTTTCCTGATGAAGTTTTATTAAATGACTAGTTGCAAATGGAATATGATATACTTGGAATATTATACATATACAACTTTATGTATACATATATAGATAATGCAAGAAATTTCTGTTCTTCTCGATTTTCAACCTAGGAGCACACGCGTAAAAATTTACTCGATCAGTTGCAACTCTTTTTGTTATACGTTTAAAAATTGTTCTTAGAGAATTTTTATGAAAAATACGATCAATGTGTAGTGAAGAATGTCTTTGAAACATACTAAAAAAAAAACTTCTAGTACACATTTTTCAGTGATAATGTTATACAAAATTGTCTGACAATTTTTATTCCACTGTGTGTGCGCCTAGATTAATTATAAAAGCCATTATTTGCTTTTAAGTATAACTTAAGCAAACTTCATAAATAGAACTTTAAATACAGGACAATATGAGGAACGTTCAAAACTGAATGTGCATATTAACTGATTGAAATGAATATTTTGTCCGATATATAATAAGACAAAAACAAAACAAAAGAACGTTGAAAAGCTCACAACAAAAGAAAGTTAGGTCAAAGAAAGAGACAGCGTTATAATCGGCATACAAATAATGTTTAAGTGTTGGAAAAAAGTTATATCCCTTTTTGTACTTTTGTATGCGAAATGTCTGGTAGGACCAATTATTTAAAGAAAGGTATGCAGTTCCACTTAAGAAAATGACGTAACTATATCATGACTCTTATTAATATTCTGACACCTTTAAAACAGAATAACTACTTAGAATCGTACCAAAAGATTTTAGATTTTATTGAGAAATTAAAAGAATTAGTTTGTTAAATGATGTGTAAAACAGTTTCTGAAAAAATTACGAATAATGCGAATCACAAAGGAAATAGTAAAAGTTTTTTCCAACTTCTTTATCTGAGCTTACAATGAAAATTGATAAAATATGTTTTGTAGATTTATGTCACTTACATATATACATATTGAAAATTTCATCGAAATCGATTGACATAAAAATAAGCGATAGGAATTGAAAGATATAACAATCTTTAAATTTATTACTCACTGTGGACTGCAAATCGCGAAAATTTTCGATTTTCACCATTTTTAAGCGCTTGCAACTCACACCAATGTTAACCGATTTCAATGGAATTTTCAGTATATATATAGTAAATTTTGTTCTCGTAAATATATATTTTGATTTAATAAACTAAGCGTTCTAACTTTTTAAAGAAACTCAAGTCATTTGGTCAGATTTTAAACTTATTCTGTTTTAAACAGTGTGCAAATATTAATAAGGGTCACTATAAATTATTACACTTGAAGAAGCAATTATATAAAAAAAAATGTGAACTTTGTTCAAATTTTAAATTTTCCCTTTACTATTCTTTCCTACTTTCGTTTATAAAAAATTGAATTCTTGTTGTCCTAATT
>CATORF010000138.1:0-36562 GCA_951804975.1 Anthophora plumipes | reverse complement strand
TGAGACTTCAGTCAGAAGTATGCAGAATCATCTAGATCGCTCTTTTCGAGCTACTTAATGCACGAAACACGTTTTCTGGTGTTTTTACCACACCACAGTACGTTTGACATGCAGAACCGGAGATATCTTGGTTTCGGTCGGGGTTCAAGCTGAGATATGCATTTTCTACGATAATCTTGGTGAGTCCTCTGTCAGAAGTATGCAGAATCATCTAGATCGCTCTTTTCGAGCTATTTAATGCGAGAAACACGTTACCTGGTGTTTTGACCACTCCACAGTGCGTTTGATATGTAGAGCCGCCGATAACTTGGTTTTGGTGGGGTTTCCAGCTGAAATATGCATTTTCTGCGATAATCTTGGTGTTTCATTTATGAGAAGTATGCAGAATCATCGAGAACGCTCTTTTCGAGCTAGCTAATGCGAGAAACACGTTTTCTGGTGTTTTCACCACTCCACAGTGCGTTTGATATGCAGAACAGTAGATATCTTGGTTTTCGTGGGGTTTCAAGATGAGATATGCATTTTCTGCGATAATCTTTTTGAGACTTCTGTTAGAAGTGTGCAGAATCATCGAGATCGCACTTTTCGAGCTATTTAATGCGAGAAACACGTTATCTGGTGTTTTCACCACTCCACAGTTGGTTTGATATGCAGAACCGGCGATATTTTGGTTTTCGTCGGGTTTCAAGCTGAGATATGCATTTTCTACGATAATCTTGGTGAAACATGTGTCCGAAGTATGCAGAAACATCCAGAGCGCTCTTTTCGAGCTATTTAATGCGAGAAACTCGTTTTCTGGGGTTTTCACCACTCCACAGTTGGTTTGATATGCAGAACCGGCGATATGTTGGTTTTCGTCGGGTTTCAAGCTGAGATATGCATTTTCTACGATTATCTTGGTGAAACATTTGTCCGAAGTATGCAGAATAATCGAGATCGCTCTATTCGAGCTATTTAATGCGAGAAACACGTTCTCTGGTTGTTTTCACCACTCCACAGTGCGTTTGATATGCAGAACCCGCAACATCTTGATTTTCGTGAGGTTTCGAGCTGAGATGTGCATTTTCTGCGATAATATTGGTGAGACTTCAGTCAGAAGTATGCAGAATCATCTAGATCGCTCTTTTCGAGCTACTTAATGGACGAATCACGCTTTCTGATGTTTTCACCACTCCACTGTACGTTTGACATGCAGAACCGGAGATATCTTGGTTTCGGTCGTGTTTCAAGCTGAGATATGCATTTTCTACGATAATATTGGTGAGACCTCTGTCAGAAGTATGCAGAATTTTCGAGAATGCTCTTTTCGAGCTTCTTAATGCGAGAAACACGTTTTCTGGTGTTTTCACCACTCCACAGTACGTTTGATGTGCAGAACCGGAGATATCTTGGTTTTCGTGAGGTTTCAAGCTGAGATATGCACTTTCTGCGATAATCTTGGTGAGTCTTCTGTCAGAAGTATGCAGAATCATCTAGATCGCTCTTTTCGAGCTATTTAATGCGAGTAACACGTTTTCTGGTGTTTTCACCACTCCACAGTACGTTTGATGTGCAGAACCGGAGATATCTTGGTTTTCGTGAGGTTTCAAGCTGAGATATGCACTTTGTGCGATAATCTTGGCGAGTCTTCTGTCAGAAGTATGCAGAATCATCTAGATCGCTCGTTTCGAGCTATTTAATGCGAAAAAACAAGTTTTCTGGTGTTTTGACCACTCCACAGTTCGTTGGATAAGCAGAACCGGAGATATCTTGGTTTTCGTGGGGTTTCAAGCTGAGATATGCATTTTCTGCGATAATATTGGTGAGACTTCAGTCAGAAGTATGCAGAATCATCTAGATCGCTCTTTTCGAGCTATTTAGTGCACGAAACACGTTTTCTGGTGTTTTCACCACTCCACTGTACGTTTGACATGCAGAACCGGAGATAACTCGGTTTTCGTCGGGTTTCAAGCTGAGATATGCATTTTCTACGATAATCCTGGTGAGACTTCTGTCAGAAGTATGCAGGATCTTCGAGAACGCTCTTTTCGAGCTATTTAATGCGAGAAACATGTTCTCTGGTTGTTTTCACCACTCCACAGTGCGTTTGATATGCAGAACAGGCGATATCTTGATTATCGTGGTGTTTCCAGCTGAGATATGCATTTTCTGCGATAATCTTGGTGGGTCTTTTGTCAGAAGTATGCTGAATCTTCGAGATCGCTCTTCTCGAGCTATTTAATGCGAGAAACATGTTTTCTGGTGTTTTCACCACTCCACGGTGCGTTTGATGTGCAGAACCGGAGATAACTCGGTTTTCGTCGGGTTTCAAGCTGAGATATGCATTTTCTACGATAATCTTGGTGAGACTTCTGTCAGAAGTATGCAGGATCTTCGAGAACGCTCTTTTCGAGCTATTTAATGCGAGAAACACGTAATCTGGTGTTTTCACCACTCCACAGTGCGTATGATATGCAGAACCGGCGATATCTTGGTTTTCGTGGGGTTTCAAGGTGAGATATGCATTTTCTGCGATAATCTTGGTGAGACTTCCGTCCGAAGTATGCTGAAACATCGAGATCGCTCTTTTCGTGCTAGGTAATGCGAGAAAAGCCTTATCCGGTGTTTTCACCACTCCACAGTGCGTTAGATATGCAGAACCGGCGATATTTTGGTTTTCGTCGGGTGTCAAGCTGTGATATGCATTTTTACGATAATCTTGGTGAAACATCTGTCCGAAGTATGCAGAAACATCGAGAGCGCTCGTTTCGAGCTACTTAATGCGAGAAACACGTTATCTGGTGTTTTCACCACTCCACAGTGCGTTTGATATGCAGAACCAGCGATATCTTGGCTTTCGTTGGGGTTCAAGCTGAGATATGCATTTTCTACTATAAGCTTGGTGAAACATCTGTCCAAAGTATGCAGAAACATCGAGAGGGCTCTTTTCGAGCTATTTAATGCGCGAAACACGTTTTCTGGGGTTTTCACCACTCCACAGTTCGTTGGATATGCAGAACAGTAGATATCTTGGTTTTCGTGGGGTTTCAAGCTGAGATATGCATTTTCTGCGATAATCTTGTTGAGACTTCTGTCCGAAGTATGCAGAATCATCGAGATCGCTCGTTTCGAGCTATGTAATGCGAGAAACACGTTATCTGGTGTTTTTACCACTCCACAGTGCGTTGGATATGCAGAACCGGAGATATTTTGGTTTTCGCCGGGTTTCAAGCTGAGATATGCATTTTCTACGATAAGCTTGGTGAAACATCTGTCCGAAGTATGCAGACACGTCGAGAGCGCTCTTTTCGAGCTATTTAATGCGAGAAACACGTTATCTGGTGTATTCACCACTCCACAGTTGGTCTGATATGCAGAACCGGCGATATATTGGTTTTCGTCGGGTTTCAAGCTGAGATATGCATTTTCTGCGATAATATTGGTGAGACTTCAGTCAGAAGTATGCAGAATCATCTAGATCGCTCTTTTCGAGCTACTTAATGCACGAAACACGTTTTCTGGTGTTTTTACCACACCACAGTACGTTTGACATGCAGAACCGGAGATATCTTGGTTTCGGTCGGGGTTCAAGCTGAGATATGCATTTTCTACGATAATCCTGGTGAGACTTCTGTCAGAAGTATGCAGAATCTTCGAGAACGCTCTTTTCGAGCTAATTAATGCGCGAAATACGTTTTCAGGGGTTTTCACCACTCCACAGTTCGTTGGATATGCACAACCGGAGATATCTTGGTTTTCGTGGGGTTTCAAGCTGAGATATGCATTTCCTGCGATAATCTTGGTGAGACTCCTGTCCGAAATATGCTGAATCATCGAGATCGCTCTTTTCGAGCTATTTAATGCGAGAAACACGTTCTCTGGTTGTTTTCACCACTCCACAGTGCGTTTGATATGCAGAACAGGCGATATCTTGATTTTCGTGGTGTTTCCAGCTGAGATATGCATTTTCTGCGATAATCCTGGTGAGACTTCTGTCAGAAGTATGCAGAATCTTCGAGAACGCTCTTTTCGATCTACTTAATGCGCGAAACACGTTTTCTGGTGTTTTCACCACTCCACGGTACGTTTGATGTGCAGAACCGGAGATAACTCGATTTTCGTGGGGTTTCAAGCTGAGACATGCATTTTATACGATAATCTTGGTGAGACTTCTGTCCGAAGGATGCAGAATCATCGAGATCGCTCAATTCGAGCTATTTAATGCGACAAACACGTTATCTGGTGTTTTCAGCACTCCACAGTGCGTTTGATATGCAGAACCAGCGATATCTTGGCTTTCGTTGGGTTTCAAGCTGAGATATGCATTTTTTACGATAACCTTGGTGAGACTTCTGTCCGAAGTATGAAGAATTATCGAGATGGCTCTATTCGAGCTATTTAATGCGAGAAACACGTTTTCAGGGGGTTTTCACCACTCCACAGTGCGTTGGATATGCAGAACCGGCGATATTTTGGTTTTCGTCGGGTTTCAAGCTGAGATATGCATTTTCTACGATAAGCTTGGTGAAACATCTGTCCAAAGTATGCAGAAACATCGAGAGGGCTCTTTTCGAGCTATTTAATGCGCGAAACACGTTTTCTGGGGTTTTCACCACTCCACAGTTCGTTGGATATGCAGAACAGTAGATATCTTGGTTTTCGTGGGGTTTCAAGCTGAGATATGCATTTTCTGCGATAATCTTGTTGAGACTTCTGTCCGAAGTATGCAGAATCATCGAGATCGCTCGTTTCGAGCTATTTAATGCGAGAAACACGTTATCTGGTGTTTTTACCACTCCACAGTGCGTTGGATATGCAGAACCGGAGATATTTTGGTTTTCGCCGGGTTTCAAGCTGAGATATGCATTTTCTACGATAAGCTTGGTGAAACATCTGTCCGAAGTATGCAGACACGTCGAGAGCGCTCTTTTCGAGCTATTTAATGCGAGAAACACGTTATCTGGTGTTTTCACCACTCCACAGTTGGTCTGATATGCAGAACCGGCGATATATTGGTTTTCGTCGGGTTTCAAGCTGAGATATGCATTTTCTGCGATAATATTGGTGAGACTTCAGTCAGAAGTATGCAGAATCATCTAGATCGCTCTTTTCGAGCTACTTAATGCACGAAACACGTTTTCTGGTGTTTTTACCACACCACAGTACGTTTGACATGCAGAACCGGAGATATCTTGGTTTCGGTCGGGGTTCAAGCTGAGATATGCATTTTCTACGATAATCCTGGTGAGACTTCTGTCAGAAGTATGCAGAATCTTCGAGAACGCTCTTTTCGAGCTACTTAATGCGCGAAATACGTTTTCTGGTGTTTTCACCACTCCACGGTACGTTTGATGTGCAGAACCGGAGATAACTCGGTTTTCGTCGGGTTTCAAGCTGAGATATGCATTTTCTACGATAATCGTGGTGAGACTTCTGTCAGAAGTATGCAGGATCTTCGAGAACGCTCTTTTCGAGCTATTTAATGCGAGAAACACGGTATCCGGTGTTTTCATCACTCCACAGTGCGTTTGATATGCAGAACAGGCGATATCTTGATTTTCGTGGTGTTTCCAGCTGAGATATGCATTTTCTGCGATAATCTTGGTGGGTCTTTTGTCAGAAGTATGCTGAATCATCGAGATCGCTCTTTTCGAGCTAGTTAGTGCGAGAAACACGTTATCTGGTGTTTTCACCACTCCACAGTGCGTTTGATATGCAGAACAGTAGATATCTTGGTATTCGTGGGGTTTCAAGCTGAGATATGCATTTTCTGCGATAATCTTGTTGAGACTTCTGTCAGAAGTATGCAGGATCTTCGAGATCGCTCTTCTCGAGCTATTTAATGCGAGAAACACGTTCTCTGGTTGTTTTCACCACTCCACAGTGCGTTTGATATGCAGAACAGGCGATATCTTGATTTTCGTGGTGTTTCCAGCTGAGATATGCATTTTCTACGATAATCCTGGTGAGACTTCTGTCCGAAGTATGCAGAATCATCGAGATCGCTCGGTTCGAGCTACTTAATGCGAGAAACACGTTATCTGGTGTTTTCACCACTCCACGGTACGTTTGATGTGCAGAACCGGAGATAACTCGGTTTTCGTCGGGTTTCAAGCTGAGATATGCATTTTCTACGATAATCCTGGTGAGACTTCTGTCAGAAGTATGCTGGATCTTCGAGATCGCTCTTCTCGAGCTATTTAATGCGAGAAACACGTTCTCTGGTTGTTTTCACCACTCCACAGTGCGTTTGATATGCAGAACAGGCGATATCTTGATTTTCGTGGTGTTTCCAGCTGAGATATGCATTTTCTACGATAATCCTGGTGAGACTTCTGTCAGAAGTATGCAGAATCTTCGAGAACGATCTTTTCGAGCTTCTTAATGCGCGAAACTCGTTTTCTGGTGTTTTCACCACTCCACGGTACGTTTGAAGTGCAGAACCGGAGATAACTCGGTTTTCGTCGGGTTTGAAGCTGAGATATGCATTTTCTGCGATAATCTTGTTGAGACTTCTGTCCGAAGTATGCAGAATCATCGAGATCGCTCTTTTCGAGCTACTTAATGCGCGAAACACGTTTTCTGGTGTTTTCACCACTCCACGGTGCGTTTGATGTGCAGAACCGGAGATAACTCGGTTCTCGTCGGCTTTCAAGCTGAGATATGCATTTTCTACGATAATCTTGGTGAGACTTCTGTCAGAAGTATGCAGGATCTTCGAGAACGCTCTTTTCGAGCTATTTAATGCGAGAAACACGTAATCTGGTGTTTTCACCACTCCACAGTGCGTATGATATGCAGAACCGGCGATATCTTGATTATCGTGGGGTTTCAAGCTGAGATATGCATTTTCTGCGATAATATTGGTGAGACTTCAGTCAGAAGTGTGCAGAATCATCTAGATCGCTCTTTTCGAGCTAGTTAATGCACGAAACACGTATTCTGGTGTTTTCACCACACCACAGTACGTTTGACATGCAGAACCGGAGATATCTTGGTTTCGGTCGGGTTTCAAGCTGAGATATGCATTTTCTACGATAATCCTGGTGAGACTTCTGTCAGAAGTATGCAGAATCTTCGAGAACGCTCTTTTCGATCTACTTAATGCGAGAAACACGTTATCCGGTGTTTTCACCACTCTACAGTGCGTTAGATATGCAGAACCGGCGATATTTTGGTTTTCGTCGGGTGTCAAGCTGAGATATGCATTTTTACGATAATCTTGGTGAAACATCTGTCCGAAGTATGCAGAAACATCGAGAGCGCTCGTTTCGAGCTACTTAATGCGAGAAACACGTTATCTGGTGTTTTCACCACTCCACAGTTGGTTTGATATGCAGAACCGGCGATATTTCGGTTTTCGTCGGGTGTCAAGCTGAGATATGCATTTTCTACGATAATCTTCGTGAAACATCTGTCCGAAGTATGCTGAATCATCTAGATCGCTCTTTTCGAGCTATTTAATGCGAGAAACACGTTATCTGGTGTTTTCACCACTCCACAGTGCGTTTGATATGCAGAACCAGCGATATCTTGATTATCGTGGGGTTTCAAGCTGAGATATGCATTTTCTGCGATAATCTTGGTGGGTATTTTGTCAGAAGTATGCAGAATCTTCGAGAACGCTCTTTTCGATCTACTTAATGCGAGAAACACGTTATCCGGTGTTTTCATCACTCCACAGTGCGTTTGATATGCAGAACAGGCGATATCTTGATTTTCGTGGTGTTTCCAGCTGAGATATGCATTTTCTGCGATAATCTTGGTGGGTATTTTGTCAGAAGTATGCTGAATCATCGAGATCGCTCTTTTCGAGCTAGTTAGTGCGAGAAACACGTTATCTGGTGTTTTCACCACTCCACAGTGCGTTTGATATGCAGAACAGTAGATATCTTGGTTTTCGTGGGGTTTCAAGCTGAGATATGCATTTTCTGCGATAATCTTGTTGGGACTTCTGTCCGAAGTATGCAGAATCATCGAGATCGCTCGGTTCGAGCTACTTAATGCGCGAAACACGTTTTCTGGTGTTTTCACCACTCCACGGTGCGTTTGATGTGCAGAACCGGAGATAACTCGGTTCTCGTCGGGTTTCAAGCTGAGATATGCATTTTCTACGATAATCTTGGTGAGACTTCTGTCAGAAGTATGCAGGATCTTCGAGAACGCTCTTTTCGAGCTATTTAATGCGAGAAACACGTAATCTGGTGTTTTCACCACTCCACAGTGCGTATGATATGCAGAACCGGCGATATTTTGGTTTTCGTCGGGTGTCAAGCTGAGATATGCATTTTTACAACAATCTTGGTGAAACATCTGTCCGAAGTATGCAGAAACATCGAGAGCGCTCGTTTCGAGCTACTTAATGCGAGAAACACGTTATCTGGTGTTTTCACCACTCCACAGTGCGTTGGATATGCAGAACCGGCGATATTTTGGTTTTTGTCGGGTTTCAAGCTCAGATATGCATTTTCTACGATAAGCTTGGTGAAACATCTGTCCGAAGTATGCAGAAACATCGAGAGCGCTCTTTTCGAGCTATTTAATGCGAGAAACACGTTTTCTGGGGTTTTCACCACCCCACAGTTCGTTGGATATGCAGAACAGTAGATATCTTGGTTTCGGTCGGGTTTCAAGCTGAGATATGCATTTTCTACGATAATCCTGGTGAGACTTCAGTCAGAAGTGTGCAGAATCATCTAGATCGCTCTTTTCGAGCTACTTAAGGCACGAAACACGTTTTCTGGTGTTTTCACCACACCACAGTACGTTTGACATGCAGAACCGGAGATATCTTGGTTTCGGTCCGGTTTCAAGCTGAGATATGCATTTTCTACGATAATCCTGGTGAGACTTCTGTCCGAAGGATGCAGAATCATCGAGATCGCTCAATTCGAGCTATTTAATGCGAGAAACACGTTTTCAGGGGGTTTTCACCACTCCACAGTGCGTAGGATATGCCGAACCGGCGATATTTTGGTTTTCGTCGGGTTTCAAGCTGAGATATGCATTTTCTACGATAAGCTTGGTGAAACATCTGTCAGAAGTATGCAGAATCTTCGAGAACGCTCTTTTCGATCTACTTAATGCGCGAAACACGTTTTCTGGTGTTTTCACCACTCCACGGTACGTTTGATGTGCAGAACCGGAGATAGCTCGATTTTCGTGGGGTTTCAAGCTGAGACATGCATTTTATACGATAATCTTTGTGAGACTTCTGTCCGAAGGATGCAGAATCATCGAGATCGCTCAATTCGAGCTATTTAATGCGACAAACACGTTATCTGGTGTTTTCAGCACTCCACAGTGCGTTTGATATGCAGAACCAGCGATATCTTTGCTTTCGTTGGGTTTCAAGCTGAGATATGCATTTTTTACGATAACCTTGGTGAGACTTCTGTCCGAAGTATGAAGAATTATCGAGATGGCTCTATTCGAGCTATTTAATGCGAGAAACACGTTTTCAGGGGGTTTTCACCACTCCACAGTGCGTAGGATATGCAGAACCGGCGATATTTTGGTTTTCGTCGGGTTTCAAGCTGAGATATGCATTTTCTACGATAAGCTTGGTGAAACATCTGTTCAAAGTATGCAGAAACATCGAGAGGGCTCTTTTCGAGCTATTTAATGCGAGAAACACGTTATCTGGTGTTTTTACCACTCCACAGTGCGTCTGATATGCAGAACCGGAGATATTTTGGTTTTCGCCGGGTTTCAAGCTGAGATATGCATTTTCTACGATAAGCTTGGTGAAACATCTGTCCGAAGTATGCAGACACGTCGAGAGCGCTCTTTTCGAGCTATTTAGTGCGAGAAACACGTTATCTGGTGTTTTCACCACTCCACAGTTGGTCTGATATGCAGAACCGGCGATCTATTGGTTTTCGTCGGGTTTCAAGCTGAGATATGCATTTTCTGCGATAATATTGGTGAGACTTCAGTCAGAAGTATGCAGAATCATCTAGATCGCTCTTTTCGAGCTACTTAATGCGCGAAATACGTTTTCAGGGATTTTCACCACTCCACAGTTCGTTGGATATGCAGAACCGGAGATATCTTGGTTTTCGTGGGATTTCAAGCTGAGATATGCATTTCCTGCGATAATCTTGGTGAGACTCCTGTACGAAATATGCTGAATCATCGAGATCGCTCTTTTCGAGCTATTTAATGCGAGAAACACGTTCTCTGGTTGTTTTCACCACTCCACAGTGCGTTTGATATGCAGAACAAGCGATATCTTGATTTTCGAGGTGTTTCCAGCTGAGATATGCATTTTCTGCGATAATCTTGGTGGGTCTTTTGTCAGAAGTATGCAGAATCAACTAGATCGCTCTTTTCGAGCTACTTAATGCACGAAACACGTTTTCTGGTGTTTTCACCACTCCACAGTACGTTTGACATGCAGAAGCGGAGATATCTTGGTTTCGGTCGGGTTTCAATCTGAGATATGCATTTTCTACGATAATCTTGGTGAAACATCTGTCCGAAGTATGCAGAAACATCGAGAGCGCTCTTTTCGAGCTATTTAATGCGAGAAACTCGTTTTCTGGGGTTTTCACCACTCCACAGTTCGTTGGATATGCAGAACCGGAGATATCTTGGTTTTCGTGGGGTTTCAAGATGAGATATGCATTTCCTGTGATAGTCTTGGTGAGACTTCTGTCCGAAGTATGCTGAATCATCGAGATCGCTCTTCTCGAGCTATTTAATGCGAGAAACACGTTCTCTGGTAGTTTTCACCACTCCACAGTTCGTTAGATATGCAGAACCGGAGATATCTTGGTTTTCGTGGGGTTTCAAGATGAGATATGCATTTCCTGCGATAATCTTGGTGAGACTTCTGTCCGAAGTATGCTGAATCATCGAGATCGCTCTTCTCGAGCTATTTAATGCGAGAAACACGTTCTCTGGTTGTTTTCACCACTCCACAGTGCGTTTGATATGCAGAACAGGCGATATCTTGATTTTCGTGGTGTTTCCAGCTGAGATATGCATTTTCTACGATAATCCTGGTGAGACTTCTGTCAGAAGTATGCAGGATCTTCGAGAACGCTCTTTTCGAGCTATTTAATGCGAGTAACACGTAATCTGGTGTTTTCACCACTCCACAGTGCGTATGATATGCAGAACCGGCGATATCTTGGTTTTCGTGGGGTTTCAAGGTGAGATATGCATTTTCTACGATAATATTGGTGAGACCTCTGTCAGAAGTATGCAGAATCTTCGATATCGCTCTTTTCGAGCTATTTAATGCGAGAAACACGTTATCTGGTGTTTTGACCACTCCACAGTGCGTTTGATAGGTAGAGCCGCCGATAACTTGGTTTTCGTGGGGTTTCCAGCTGAAATATGCATTTTCTGCGATAATCTTGGTGTTTCATCTATGAGAAGTATGCAGAATCATCGAGAACGCACTTTTCGAGCTAGTTAATGCGAGAAACACGTTTTCTGGTGTTTTCACCACTCCACAGTGCGTCTGATATGCAGAACCGGCGACATCTTTGATTTCGTCGGGGTTCAAGTTGAGATATGCATTTTCTACGATAATCTTGGTGAGACTTCTGTCAGAAGTATGCAGAATCATCGTGATCGGCATTTTCGAGCTATTTAACGCGAGAAACACGTTCTCTGGTTGTTTTCACCACTCCACAGTGCGTTTGATATGCAGAACCGGCAACATCTTGATTTTCGTGAGGTTTCGAGCTGAGATATGCATTTTCTGCGATAATATTGGTCAGACTTCAGTCAGAAGTATGCAGAATCATCTAGATCGCTCTTTTCGAGCTACTTAATGCGCGAAACACGTTTTCTGGTGTTCTCACCACTCCACGGTACGTTTGATGTGCAGAACCGGAGATAACTCGGTTTTCGTCGGGTTTCAAGCTGAGATATGCATTTTCTACGATAATCTTGGTGAGACTTCTGTCAGAAGTATGCAGGATCTTCGAGATCGCTCTTTCCGAGCTATTTAATACGAGAAACACGTTATCTGGTGTTTTCACCACTCCACAGTGCGTTTGATATGCAGTACCAGCGATATCTTGGTTTTCGTGGGGTTTCAAGCTGAGATATGCATTTTTTACGATTATCTTGGTGAGACTTCTGTCCGAAGTATGCAGAATCATCGAGATCGCTCTATTCGAGCTATTTAATGCGACAAACACGTTATCTGGTGTCTTCAGCACTCCACAGTTCGTTGGATATGCAGAACAGTAGATATCTTGGTTTTCGTGGGGTTTCAAGCAGAGATATGCATTTTCTGCGATAATCTTGGTGAGACTTCTGTTAGAAGTATGCAGAATCATCGAGATCGCACTTTTCGAGCTATTTAATGCGAGAAACACGTTATCTGGTGCTTTCACCACTCCACAGTTCGTTGGATATGCAGAACCGGCGATATTTTGGTTTTCGACGGGTTTCAAGCTGAGATATGCATTTTCTACGATAATCTTGGTGAAACATCTGTCCCAAGTATGCAGAAACATCGAGAGCGCTCTTTTCGAGCTATTTAATGCGAGAAACTCGTTTTCTGGTGTTTTCACCACTCCACATTGCGTTTGATATGCAGACCCGGCGACATCTTTGATTTCGTCGGGGTTCAAGCTGAGATATGCATTTTTTACGATAATCTTGGTGAGACTTCTGTCCGAAGTATGCAGAATCATCTAGATCGCTCCTTTCGAGCTATTTAATGCGAGAAACACGTTATCTGGTGTCTTCAGCACTCCACAGTTCGTTGGATATGCAGAACAGTAGATATCTTGGTTTTCGTGGGGTTTCAAGCAGAGATATGCATTTTCTGCGATAATCTTGGTGAGACTTCTGTTAGAAGTATGCAGAATCATCGAGATCGCTGTTTTCGAGCTACTTAATGCACGAAACTCGTTTTCTGGTGTTTTCACCACTCCACAGTACGTTTGACATGCAGAACCGGAGATATTGTGGTTTTCGACGGGTTTCAAGCTGAGATATGCATTTTCTACGATAATCTTGGTGAAACATCTGTCCCAAGTATGCAGAAACATCGAGAGCGCTCTTTTCGAGCTATTTAATGCGAGAAACTCGTTTTCTGGTGTTTTCACCACTCCACATTGCGTTTGATATGCAGACCCGGCGACATCTTTGATTTCGTCGGGGTTCAAGCTGAGATATGCATTTTCTACGATAATCTTGGTGATACTTCTGTCCGAAGTATGCTGAATCATCTAGATCGCTCCTTTCGAGCTATTTAATGCGAGAAACACGTTATCTGGTGTTTTCACCACTCCACAGTGCGTTTGATATGCAGAACCAGCGATATCTTGGTTTTCGTGGCATTTCAAGCTGAGATATGCATTTCCTGCGATAATCTTGGTGAGACTTCTGTTCGAAGTATGCTGAATCATCGAGATCGCTGTTTTCGAGCTACTTAATGCACGAAACTCGTTTTCTGGTGTTTTCACCACTCCACAGTACGTTTGACATGCAGAACCGGATATATCTTGGTTTCGGACGGGTTTCAAGCTGAGATATGCATTTTCTACGATAATCCTGGTGAGACCTCTGTCAGAAGTATGCAGAATCTTCCATATCGCTCTTTTCGAGCTATTTAATGCGAGAAACACGTTATCTGGTGTATTGACCACTCCACAGTGCGTTTGATATGTAGAGCCGCCGATAACTTGGTTTTCGTGGGGTTTCCAGCTGAAATATGCATTTTCTGCGATAATCTTGGTGTTTCATCTATGAGAAGTATGCAGAATCATCGAGAACGCTCTTTTCGAGCTAGTTAATGCGAGAAACGCGTTATCTGGATGTTTTCACCACTCCATAGTGCGTTTGATATGCAGAACCGGCGATATCTTGATTTTCGTGGTTTTTCCAGCTGAGATATGCATTTTCTGCGATAATCTTGGTGAGACTTCAGTCAGAAGTGTGCAGAATCATCTAGATCGTTCGTTTCGAGCTATTTAATGCGAGAAATACGTTATCTGGTTGTTTTCACCACTCCATAGTGCGTTTGATATGCAGAACCGGCGACATCTTGATTTTCGTGAGGTTTCTAGCTGAGATATGCATTTTCTGCGATAATATTGGTGAGACTTCAGTCAGAAGTTTCCAGAATCATCTAGATCGCTCGTTTCGAGCTATTTAATGCGAGAAACACGTTTTCTGGTGTTTTCACCCCCCCCCCCCCCAGGGCGTTTGTTATGCAGAACCGGCGACATCGTGGTTTTCGTCGTGTTTCAAGCTGAGATATGCATTTTCTGCGATAATATTGGTGAGACTTCAGTCTGAAGTATGCAGAATCACCTAGATCGCTCCTTTCGAGCTATTTAATGCGAGAAACACGTTATCTGGTGTTTTCACCACTCCACTGTATGTTTGACATGCAGAACCGGAGATATCTTGGTTTCGGTCGAGTTTCAAGATGAGATATGCATTTTCTACGATAATATTGGTGAGACCTCTGTCAGAAGTATGCAGAATCTTCGAGAACGCTCTTTTCGAGCTACTTAATGCGAGAAACACGTTTTCTGGTGTTTCACCACTCCACAGTACGTGTGATGTGCAGAACCGGAGATATCTTGGTTTTCGTGAGGTTTCAAGCTGAGATATGCACTTTCTGCGATAATCTTGGTGAGTCTTCAGTCAGAAGTATGCAGAATCATCTAGATCGCTCTTTTCGAGCTATTTAATGCGAGTAACACGTCTTCTGGTGTTTTCACCACCCCACAGTGCGTTTGATATGCAGAACCGGCTACGTCTTGGTTTTCGTCGGGTTTCAAGCTGAGATATGCATTTTCTGCGATAATATTGGTGAGACTTCAGTCAGAAGTATGCAGAATCATCGATATCGCTCTTTTCGAGCTATTTAATGCGAGAAACACGTTATCTGGTGTTTTGACCACTCCACAGTGCGTTTGATATGTAGAGCCGCCGATAACTTGGTTTTCGTGGGGTTTCCAGCTGAAATATGCATTTTCTGCGATAATCTTGGTGTTTCATCTATGAGAAGTATGCAGAATCATCGAGAACGCTCTTTTCGAGCTAGTTAATGCGAGAAACGCGTTATCTGGTTGTTTTCACCACTCCATAGTGCGTTTGACATGCAGAACCGGCGATATCTTGATTTTCGTGGTGTTTCCAGCTGAGATATGCATTTTCTGCGATAATCTTGGTGAGACTTCAGTCAGAAGTGTGCAGAATCATCGTGATCGGCATTTTCGAGCTATTTAACGCGAGAAACACGTTCTCTGGTTGTTTTCACCACTCCACAGTGCGTTTGATATGCAGAACCGGCAACATCTTGATTTTCGTGAGGTTTCGAGCTGAGATATGCATTTTCTGCGATAATATTGGTCAGACTTCAGTCAGAAGTATGCAGAATCATCTAGATCGCTCTTTTCGAGCTACTTAATGCGCGAAACACGTTTTCTGGTGTTCTCACCACTCCACGGTACGTTTGATGTGCAGAACCGGAGATAACTCGGTTTTCGTCGGGTTTCAAGCTGAGATATGCATTTTCTACGATAATCTTGGTGAGACTTCTGTCAGAAGTATGCAGGATCTTCGAGATCGCTCTTTCCGAGCTATTTAATACGAGAAACACGTTATCTGGTGTTTTCACCACTCCACAGTGCGTTTGATATGCAGTACCAGCGATATCTTGGTTTTCGTGGGGTTTCAAGCTGAGATATGCATTTTTTACGATTATCTTGGTGAGACTTCTGTCCGAAGTATGCAGAATCATCGAGATCGCTCTATTCGAGCTATTTAATGCGACAAACACGTTATCTGGTGTCTTCAGCACTCCACAGTTCGTTGGATATGCAGAACAGTAGATATCTTGGTTTTCGTGGGGTTTCAAGCAGAGATATGCATTTTCTGCGATAATCTTGGTGAGACTTCTGTTAGAAGTATGCAGAATCATCGAGATCGCACTTTTCGAGCTATTTAATGCGAGAAACACGTTATCTGGTGCTTTCACCACTCCACAGTTCGTTGGATATGCAGAACCGGCGATATTTTGGTTTTCGACGGGTTTCAAGCTGAGATATGCATTTTCTACGATAATCTTGGTGAAACATCTGTCCCAAGTATGCAGAAACATCGAGAGCGCTCTTTTCGAGCTATTTAATGCGAGAAACTCGTTTTCTGGTGTTTTCACCACTCCACATTGCGTTTGATATGCAGACCCGGCGACATCTTTGATTTCGTCGGGGTTCAAGCTGAGATATGCATTTTTTACGATAATCTTGGTGAGACTTCTGTCCGAAGTATGCAGAATCATCTAGATCGCTCCTTTCGAGCTATTTAATGCGAGAAACACGTTATCTGGTGTCTTCAGCACTCCACAGTTCGTTGGATATGCAGAACAGTAGATATCTTGGTTTTCGTGGGGTTTCAAGCAGAGATATGCATTTTCTGCGATAATCTTGGTGAGACTTCTGTTAGAAGTATGCAGAATCATCGAGATCGCTGTTTTCGAGCTACTTAATGCACGAAACTCGTTTTCTGGTGTTTTCACCACTCCACAGTACGTTTGACATGCAGAACCGGAGATATTGTGGTTTTCGACGGGTTTCAAGCTGAGATATGCATTTTCTACGATAATCTTGGTGAAACATCTGTCCCAAGTATGCAGAAACATCGAGAGCGCTCTTTTCGAGCTATTTAATGCGAGAAACTCGTTTTCTGGTGTTTTCACCACTCCACATTGCGTTTGATATGCAGACCCGGCGACATCTTTGATTTCGTCGGGGTTCAAGCTGAGATATGCATTTTCTACGATAATCTTGGTGAGACTTCTGTCCGAAGTATGCTGAATCATCTAGATCGCTCCTTTCGAGCTATTTAATGCGAGAAACACGTTATCTGGTGTTTTCACCACTCCACAGTGCGTTTGATATGCAGAACCAGCGATATCTTGGTTTTCGTGGCATTTCAAGCTGAGATATGCATTTCCTGCGATAATCTTGGTGAGACTTCTGTTCGAAGTATGCTGAATCATCGAGATCGCTGTTTTCGAGCTACTTAATGCACGAAACTCGTTTTCTGGTGTTTTCACCACTCCACAGTACGTTTGACATGCAGAACCGGATATATCTTGGTTTCGGACGGGTTTCAAGCTGAGATATGCATTTTCTACGATAATCCTGGTGAGACCTCTGTCAGAAGTATGCAGAATCTTCCATATCGCTCTTTTCGAGCTATTTAATGCGAGAAACACGTTATCTGGTGTATTGACCACTCCACAGTGCGTTTGATATGTAGAGCCGCCGATAACTTGGTTTTCGTGGGGTTTCCAGCTGAAATATGCATTTTCTGCGATAATCTTGGTGTTTCATCTATGAGAAGTATGCAGAATCATCGAGAACGCTCTTTTCGAGCTAGTTAATGCGAGAAACGCGTTATCTGGATGTTTTCACCACTCCATAGTGCGTTTGATATGCAGAACCGGCGATATCTTGATTTTCGTGGTTTTTCCAGCTGAGATATGCATTTTCTGCGATAATCTTGGTGAGACTTCAGTCAGAAGTGTGCAGAATCATCTAGATCGTTCGTTTCGAGCTATTTAATGCGAGAAATACGTTATCTGGTTGTTTTCACCACTCCATAGTGCGTTTGATATGCAGAACCGGCGACATCTTGATTTTCGTGAGGTTTCTAGCTGAGATATGCATTTTCTGCGATAATATTGGTGAGACTTCAGTCAGAAGTTTCCAGAATCATCTAGATCGCTCGTTTCGAGCTATTTAATGCGAGAAACACGTTTTCTGGTGTTTTCACCCCCCCCCCCCCCCCAGGGCGTTTGTTATGCAGAACCGGCGACATCGTGGTTTTCGTCGTGTTTCAAGCTGAGATATGCATTTTCTGCGATAATATTGGTGAGACTTCAGTCTGAAGTATGCAGAATCACCTAGATCGCTCCTTTCGAGCTATTTAATGCGAGAAACACGTTATCTGGTGTTTTCACCACTCCACTGTATGTTTGACATGCAGAACCGGAGATATCTTGGTTTCGGTCGAGTTTCAAGATGAGATATGCATTTTCTACGATAATATTGGTGAGACCTCTGTCAGAAGTATGCAGAATCTTCGAGAACGCTCTTTTCGAGCTACTTAATGCGAGAAACACGTTTTCTGGTGTTTCACCACTCCACAGTACGTGTGATGTGCAGAACCGGAGATATCTTGGTTTTCGTGAGGTTTCAAGCTGAGATATGCACTTTCTGCGATAATCTTAGTGAGTCTTCAGTCAGAAGTATGCAGAATCATCTAGATCGCTCTTTTCGAGCTATTTAATGCGAGTAACACGTCTTCTGGTGTTTTCACCACCCCACAGTGCGTTTGATATGCAGAACCGGCTACGTCTTGGTTTTCGTCGGGTTTCAAGCTGAGATATGCATTTTCTGCGATAATATTGGTGAGACTTCAGTCAGAAGTATGCAGAATCATCGATATCGCTCTTTTCGAGCTATTTAATGCGAGAAACACGTTATCTGGTGTTTTGACCACTCCACAGTGCGTTTGATATGTAGAGCCGCCGATAACTTGGTTTTCGTGGGGTTTCCAGCTGAAATATGCATTTTCTGCGATAATCTTGGTGTTTCATCTATGAGAAGTATGCAGAATCATCGAGAACGCTCTTTTCGAGCTAGTTAATGCGAGAAACGCGTTATCTGGTTGTTTTCACCACTCCATAGTGCGTTTGACATGCAGAACCGGCGATATCTTGATTTTCGTGGTGTTTCCAGCTGAGATATGCATTTTCTGCGATAATCTTGGTGAGACTTCAGTCAGAAGTGTGCAGAATCATCTAGATCGTTCGTTTCGAGCTATTTAATGCGAGAAATACGTTATCTGGTTGTTTTCACCACTCCATAGTGCGTTTGATATGCAGAACCGGCGACATCTTGATTTTCGTGAGGTTTCTAGCTGAGATATGCATTTTCTGCGATAATATTGGTGAGACTTCAGTCAGAAGTTTCCAGAATCATCTAGATCGCTCGTTTCGAGCTATTTAATGCGAGAAACACGTTTTCTGGTGTTTTCACCACTCCACAGTACGTTTGATGTGCAGAACCGGGGATATCTTGGTTTTCGTGAGGTTTGAAGCTGAGATATGCACTTTCTGCGATAATCTTGGTGAGTCTTCTGTCAGAAGTATGCCGAATCATCGAGATCGCTCTTTTCGAGCTATTTAATGCGAGAAACACGTTATCTGGTGTATTGACCACTCCACAGTGCGTTGATATGCAGAACCGGCGATATCTTGATTTTCGTGGTGTATCCAGCTGAGATATGCATTTTCTGCGATAATCTTGGTGAGTCAACTGTCAGAAGTATGCAGAATCATCTAGATCGCTCTTTTCGAGCTATTTAATGCGAGAAACACGTTATATGGTGTATTCACCACTCCACTGTACGTTTGACATGCAGAACCGGAGATATCTTGGTTTCGGTCGAGTTGCAAGCTGAGATATGCATTTTCTACGATAATATTGGTGAGACCTCTGTCAGAAGTATGCAGAATCTTCGATATCGCTCTTTTCGAGCTATTTAATGCGAGAAACACGTTATCTGGTGTTTTGACCACTCCACAGTGCGTTTGATAGGTAGAGCCGCCGATAACTTGGTTTTCGTGGGGTTTCCAGCTGAAATATGCATTTTCTGCGATAATCTTGGTGTTTCATCTATGAGAAGTATGCAGAATCATCGAGAACGCTCTTTTCGAGCTAGTTAATGCGAGAAACACGTTTTCTGGTGTTTTCACCACTCCACAGTGCGTCTGATATGCAGAACAGGCGATATCTTGGTTTTCGTGGGGTTTCCAGCTGAGATATGCATTTTCTGCGATAATCTTGTTGAGTCTTCTGTCAGAAGTATGCCGAATCATCGAGATCGCTCTCTTCGAGCTATTTAATGCGAGAAACACGTTATCTGGTTGTTTTCACCATCCCACAGTGCGTTTGATATGCAGAACCGGCGTCATCTTGATTTTCGTGAGGTTTCAAGATGAGATATGCATTTTCTGCGATAATATTGGTGAGACTTCTGTCCGAAGTCTGCAGAATCATCGATATCGCTCTTTACGAGCTATTTAATGCGAGAAACACGTTATCTGGTGTATTGACCACTCCACAGTGCGTTTGATATGCAGAACCGGCGATATCTTGATTTTCGTGGTGTTTCCAGCTGAGATATGCATTTTCTGCGATAATCTTGGTGAGTCATCTGTCAGAAGTATGCAGAATCATCGAGAACGCTTTTTTCGAGTTAGTTAATGCGAGAAACACGTTTTCTGGTGTTTTCAACACTCCACAGTGCGTCTGATATGCAGAACCGACGATATCTTGGTTTTCGTGGGGTTTCCAGATGAGATATGCATTTTCTGCGATCATCTTGGTGAGTCTTCTGTCAGAAGTATGCAGAATCATCGTGATCGCTCTACTCGAGCTAGTTAATGCGAGAAAAACCTTATCCGGTGTGTTCACCACTCCACAGTGCGTTTGATATGCAGAACCGGCGATATTTTGGTTTTCGTCGGGTGTCAAGCTGAGATATGCATTTTCTACGATAATCCTGGTGAAACATCTGTCCGAAGTATGCAGAAACATCGAGAGCGCTATTTTCGAGCTATTTAATGCGAGAAACTCGTTTTCTGGGGTTTTCACCACTCCACAGTTCGTTGGATATGCAGAACCGGAGATATCTTCATTTTCGTGGTGTTTCCAGCTGAGATATGCATTTTCTGCGATAATCTTGGTGTTTCATCTATGAGAAGTATGCAGAATCATCGAGAACGCTCTTTTCGAGCTAGTTAATGCGAGAAACACGTTTTCTGGTGTTTTCAACACTCCACAGTGCGTCTGATATGCAGAACCGACGATATCTTGGTTTTCGTGGGGTTTCCAGATGAGATATGCATTTTCTGCGATAATATTGGTGAGACTTCTGTCCGAAGTAAGCAGAATTATAGAGATCGCTCGTTTCGATCTTCTTAATGCGATAAACACGTTATCTGGTGTTTTCACCACTCCACAGTGCGTTGGATATGCAGAACCGGCGATATTTTGGTTTTCGTCGGGTGTCAAGCTGAGATATGCATTTTCTACGATAATCTTGGTGAAACATCTGTCCGAAGTATGCAGAAACATCGAGATCGCTCGTTTCGAGCTATTTAATGCGAGAAACACGTTATCTGGTGTTTTTACCACTCCACGGTGCGTTGGATATGCAGAACCGGAGATATTTTGGTTTTCGTCGGGTTTCAAGCTGAGATATGCATTTTCTACGATAAGCTTGGTGAAACATCTGTCCGAAGTATGCAGAAACGTCGAGAGCGCTCTTTTCGAGCTATTTAATGCGAGAAACACGTTTTCTGGGGTTTTCACCACTCCACAGTTCGTTGGATATGCAGAACAGTAGATATATTGGGTTTCGTGGGGTTTCAAGCAGAGATATGCATTTTCTGCGATAATCTTGGTGAGACTTCTGCTAGAAGTATGAAGAATCATCGAGATCGCTCTACTCGAGCTATTTAATGCGAGAAACACGTTTTCTGGGGTTTTCACCACTCCACAGTGCGTTTGATATGCAGAACACAGCGATATCTTGGTTTTCGTGGGGTTTCAAGCTGAGATATGCATTTTTTACGATAATCCTGGTGAGACTTCTGTCAGAAGTATGCAGAATCTTCGAGAACGCTCTTTTCGAGCTACTTAATGCGCGAAACACGTTTTCTGGTGTTTTCACCACTCCACGGTACGTTTGATGTGCACAACCGGAGATAACTCGGTTTTCGTCGGGTTTCAAGCTGAGATATGCATTTTCTAAGATAAACTTGGTGAGACTTCTGTCAGAAGTATGCAGAATCTTCGAGAACGCTCTTTTCGAGCTACTTAATGCGCGAAACACGTTTTCTGGTGTTTTCACCACTCCACGGTACGTTTGATGTGCAGAACCGGATATAACTCGGTTTTCGTCGGGTTTCAAGCTGAGATATGCATTTTCTAAGATAAACTTTGTGAGACTTCTGTCAGAAGTATGCAGGATCTTCGAGAACGCTCTTTTCGAGCTATTTAATGCGAGAAACACGTTTTCTGGTGTTTTCACCACTCCACAGTGCGTTTGATATGCAGAACCGGCGACATCTTGGTTTTCGTGGGGTTTCAAGCTGAGATATGCATTTTCTGCGATAATCTTGGTGAGACTTCTGTCCGAAGTATGAAGAATCATCGAGAGCGCCATTTTCGAGCTATTTAATGCGAGAAACTCGTTTTCTGGGGTTTTCACCACTCCACAGTGCGTTTGATATGCAGAACCAGCGATATCTTGCTTTCCGTGTGGTTTCAAGCGGAGATATGCATTTTCTGCGATAATCTTGGTGAGCCTTCTGTCCGAAGTATGAAGAATCATCGAGAGCGCCATTTTCGAGCTATTTAATGCGAGAAACTCGTTTTCAGGGGTTTTCACCACTCCACAGTTCGTTGGATATGCAGAACCGGAGATATCTTGCTTTCCGTGTGGTTTCAAGCTGAGATATGCATTTTCTGCGATAATCTTGGTGAGACTTCTGTCCGAAGTATGCTGAAACATCAGGGATTCGCGCTTTTCGAGCTATTTAATGCGAGAAACACGTTATCTGGTGTTTTCACCACTCCACAGTGCGTTTGATATGCAGAACCAGCGATATCATGGTTTTCGTGGGGTTACAAGCTGCGATTTGCATTTTCTGCGATAATATTGGTGAGACTTCTGTCCGAAGTATAGAGAATTATCGAGATCGCTCGTTTCGAGCTTCTTAATGCGAGAAACACGTTATCTGGTGTTTTCACCACTCCACAGTGCGTTGGATATAGAGAACCGGCGATATTTTGGTTTTCGTCGGGTTTCAAGCTGAGATATGCATTTTCTACGATAAGCTTGGTGAAACATCTGTCCGAAGTATGCAGAAACATCGAGAGCGCTCTTTTTGAGCTATTTATTGCGAGAAACACGTTCTCTGGTTGTTTTCAGCAATCCACAGTTCGTTTGATATGCAGAACAGTAGATATCTTCATTTTCGTGGTGTTTCCAGCTGAGATATGCATTTTCTGCGATAATCTTGGTGGGTCTTTTGTCAGGAGGATGCAGAATCATCTAGACCGCTCTTTTCGAGCTATTTAATGCGAGAAACACGTTATCTGGTGTTTTCACCACTCCACAGTGCGTTTGATATGCAGAACCGGCGATATTTTGGTTTTCGTCGGGTGTCAAGCTGAGATATGCATTTTCTACGATAATCTTGGTGAAACATCTGTCCGAAGTATGCAGAAACATCGAGAGCGCACTTTTCGTGCTACTTAATGCGAGAAACTCGTTTTCTGGGGTTTTCACCACTCCACAGTTCGTTGGATATGCAGAACCGGAGATATCTTGGTTTTCGGGTGGTTTCAAGCTGAGATATGCATTTCCTGCGATAATCTTGGTGAGACTTCTGTCTGAAGTATGCAGAATCATCGAGATCGCTCGTTTCGAGCTATTTAATGCGAGAAACACGTTATCTGGTGTTTTTACCACTCCACGGTGCGTTGGATATGCAGAACCGGAGATATTTTGGTTTTCGTCGGGTTTCAAGCTGAGATATGCATTTTCTACGATAAGCTTGGTGAAACATCTGTCCGAAGTATGCAGAAACGTCGAGAGCGCTCTTTTCGAGCTATTGAATGCGAGAAACACGTTTTCTGGGGTTTTCACCACTCCACAGTGCGTTTGATATGCAGAACCGGCGACATCTTGGTTTTCGTGGGGTTTCAAGCTGAGATATGCATTTTCTGCGATAATCTTGGTGAGACTTCTGTCCGAAGTATGCAGAATCATCGAGATCGCTCTTCTCGAGCTATTTAATGCGAGAAACACGTTATCTGGTGTTTTCACCACTCCACGGTACGTTTGATGTGCAGAACCGGATATAACTCGGTTTTCGTCGGGTTTCAAGCTGAGATATGCATTTTCAAAGATAAACTTGGTGAGACTTCTGTCAGAAGTATGCAGGATCTTCGAGAACGCTCTTTTCGAGCTATTTAATGCGAGAAACACGTTTTCTGGTGTTTTCACCACTCCACAGTGCGTTTGATATGCAGAACCGGCGACATCTTGGTTTTCGTGGGGTTTCAAGCTGAGATATGCATTTTCTGCGATAATCTTGGTGAGACTTCTGTCCGAAGTATGCAGCATCATCGAGATCGCTCTTCTCGAGCTATTTAATGCGAGAAACACGTTATCTGGCGTTTTCACCACTCCACAGTGCGTTTGATATGCAGAACCAGCGATATCTTGCTTTCCGTGTGGTTTCAAGCTGAGATATGCATTTTCTGCGATAATCTTGGTGAGCCTTCTGTCCGAAGTATGAAGAATCATCGAGAGCGCCATTTTCGAGCTATTTAATGCGAGAAACTCGTTTTCTGGGGTTTTCACCACTCCACAGTTCGTTGGATATGCAGAACCGGAGATATCTTGCTTTCCGTGTGGTTTCAAGCTGAGATATGCATTTTCTGCGATAATCTTGGTGAGACTTCTGTCCGAAGTATGCTGAAACATCAGGGATTCGCGCTTTTCGAGCTATTTAATGCGAGAAACACGTTATCTGGTTTTTTCACCACTCCACAGTGCGTTTGATGTGCAGAACCAGCGATATCATGGTTTTCGTGGGGTTTCAAGCTGCGATTTGCATTTTCTGCGATAATATTGGTGAGACTTCTGTCCGAAGTATGCAGAATTATCGAGATCGCTCGTTTCGAGATTCTTAATGCGAGAAACACGTTATCTGGTGTTTTCACCACTCCACAGTGCGTTGGATATGCAGAACCGGCGATATTTTGGTTTTCGTCGGGTTTCAAGCTGAGATATGCATTTTCTACGATAAGCTTGGTGAAACATCTGTCCGATGTATGCAGAAACATCGAGAGCGCTCTTTTTGAGCTATTTATTGCGAGAAACACGTTCTCTGGTTGTTTTCAGCAATCCACAGTTCGTTTGATATGCAGAACAGTAGATATCTTCATTTTCGTGGTGTTTCCAGCTGAGATATGCATTTTCTGCGATAATCTTGGTGGGTCTTTTGTCAGGAGGATGCAGAATCATCTAGATCGCTCTTTTCGAGCTATTTAATGCGAGAAACACGTTATCTGGTGTTTTCACCACTCCACAGTGCGTTTGATATGCAGAACCGGCGATATTTTGGTTTTCGTCGGGTGTCAAGCTGAGATATGCATTTTCTACGATAATCTTGGTGAAACATCTGTCCGAAGTATGCAGAAACATCGAGAGCGCTCTTTTCGTGCTACTTAATGCGAGAAACTCGTTTTCTGGGGTTTTCACCACTCCACAGTTCGTTGGATATGCAGAACCGGAGATATCTTGGTTTTCGGGTGGTTTCAAGCTGAGATATGCATTTCCTGCGATAATCTTGGTGAGACTTCTGTCTGAAGTATGCAGAATCATCGAGATCGCTCGTTTCGAGCTATTTAATGCGAGAAACACGTTATCTGGTGTTTTTACCACTCCACGGTGCGTTGGATATGCAGAACCGGAGATATTTTGGTTTTCGTCGGGTTTCAAGCTGAGATATGCATTTTCTACGATAAGCTTGGTGAAACATCTGTCCGAAGTATGCAGAAACGTCGAGAGCGCTCTTTTCGAGCTATTTAATGCGAGAAACACGTTTTCTGGGGTTTTCACCACTCCACAGTTCGTTGGATATGCAGAACAGTAGATATCTTGGTTTTCGTGGGGTTTCAAGCAGAGATATGCATTTTCTGCGATAATCTTGGTGAGACTTCTGTTAGAAGTATGCAGAATCATCGAGATCGCACTTTTCTAGCTATTTAATGCGTGAAACACGTTATCTGGTGTTTTCACCACTCCGCAGTTGGTTTGATATGCAGAACCGGCGATATTTTGGTTTTCGTCGGGTTTCAAGCTGAGATATGCATTTCCTACGATAATCTTGGTGAAACATCTGTCCGAAGTATGCAGAAACATCGAGAGCGCACTTTTCGTGCTATTTAATGCGAGAAACTCGTTTTCTGGGGTTTTCAACACTCCACAGTTCGTTGGATATGCAGAACCGGCGACATCTTGGTTTTCGTGGGGTTTCAAGCTGAGATATGCATTTTCTGCGATTATCTTGGTGAGACTTCTGTCCGAAGTATGCAGAATTATCGAGATCGCTCGTTTCGAGCTTCTTAATGCGAGAAACACGTTATCTGGTGTTTTCACCACTCCACAGTGCGTTGGATATGCAGAACCGGCGATATTTTGGTTTTCGTCGGGTTTCAAGCTGAGATATGCATTTTCTACGATAATCCTGGTGAGACTTCTGTCAGAAGTATGCAGTATCTTCGAGAACGCTCTTTTCGAGATACTTAATGCGCCAAACACGTTTTCTGGTGTTTTCACCACTCCACGGTACGTTTGATGTGCAGAAACGGAGATAACTCGGTTTTCGTCGGGTTTCAAGCTGAGATATGCATTTTCTACGATAATCTTGGTGAGACTTCTGTCAGAAGTATGCACTATCTTCGAGATCGATCTTTTCGAGCTATTTAATGCGAGAAACACGTGTTCTGGGGTTTTCACCACTCCACAGTTCGTTGGATATACAGAACAGTAGATATCTTGGGTTTCGTGGGGTTTCAAGCAGAGATATGCATTTTCTGCGATAATCTTGGTGAGACTTCTGTCAGAAGTATGCAGGATCTTCGAGAACGCTCTTTTCGAGCTATTTAATGCGAGAAACACGTTTTCTGGTGTTTTCACCACTGCACAGTGCGTTTGATATGCAGAACCGGCGACATCTTGGTTTTCGTGGGGTTTCAAGCTGAGATATGCATTTTCTGCGATAATCTTGGTGAGACGTCTGTCCGAAGTATGCAGAATCATCGAGATCGCTCTTCTCGAGCTATTTAATGCCTGAAACACGTTATCTGGTGTTTTCACCACTCCACAGTGCGTTTGATATGCAGAACCAGCGATATCTTGGCTTTCGTGGGGTTTCAAGCTGAGATATGCATTTTTTACGATAATCTTGGTGAGACTTCTGTCCGAAGTATGAAGAATCATCGAGATCGCTCTACTCGAGCTATTTAATGCGAGAAACACGTTTTCTGGGGTTTTCACCACTCCACAGTGCGTTTGATATGCAGAACACAGCGATATCTTGGATTTCGTGGGGTTTCAAGCTGAGATATGCATTTTTTACGATAATCTTGGTGAGACTTCTGTCCGAAGTATGAAGAATCATCGAGATCGCTCTACTCGAGCTATTTAATACGAGAAACACGTTTTCTGGTGTTTTCACCACTCCACGGTGCGTTTGATGTGCAGAAACGGAGATAACTCGGTTTTCGTCGGGTTTCAAGCTGAGATATGCATTTTCTACGATAATCTTGGTGAGACTTCTGTCAGAAGTATGCACTATCTTCGAGATCGACCTTTTCGAGCTATTTAATGCGAGAAACACGTTCTCTGGTTGTTTTCACCTCTCCACAGTGCGTTTGATATGCAGAACCGGCGACATCTTTGATTTCGTCGGGGTTCAAGTTGAGATATGCATTTTCTACGATAATCTTGGTGGGTCTTTTGTCAGAAGTATGCAGAATCATCTAGATCGCGCTTTTCGAGCTACTTAATGCACGCAACACGTTTTCCGGTGTTTTCACCACTCCACAGTACGTTTGGAATGCTGAACCGGAGATATCTTGGTTTCGGTCGGATTTCAAGCTGAGATATGCATTTTCTACGATAATCCTGGTGGACTTCTGTCAGAAGTATGCAGAATCATCGAGATCGCTCTTCTCGAGCTATTTAATGCGAGAAACACGTTATCTGGTGTTTTCACCACTCCACAGTGCGTTTGATATGCAGTACCAGCGATATCTTGGTTTTCGTGCGGTTTCAAGCTGAGATATGCTATTTCTGCGATAAGCTTGGTGAGACTTCTGTCCGAAGTATGCTGAATCATCGAGATCGCTCTTTTCGAGCGAGCTAGTGCGAGAAACACGTTATCTGGTGTTTTCACCACTCCACAGTGCGTTTGATATGCAGAACAGTAGATACCTTGGTTTTCGTGGGGTTTCAAGCTGAGATTTGCAGTTTCTGCGATAATCTTGTGGAGACTTCTGTCCGAAGTATGCAGAATCATCGACATCGCTCGTTTCGAGCTACTGAATGCGAGAAACACGTTATCTGGTGTTTTCACCACTCCACAGTGCGTTGGATATGCAGAACCGGAGATATTTTGGTTTTCGTCGGGTTTCAAGCTGAGATATGCATTTTCTACGATAAGCTTGGTAAAACATCTGTCCGAAGTATGCAGAAACATCGAGAGCGCTCTTTTCGAGCTATTTAATGCGAGAAACACGTTTTCTGGGGGTTTCACCACTCCACAGTTCGTTGGATATGCAGAACTGTAGATATCTTGGTTTTCGTGGGGTTTCAAGCAGAGATATGCATTTTCTGCGATAATCTTGGTGAGACTTCTGTCAGAATTATGCAGAATCTTCGAGAACGCTCTCTTCGAGCTACTTAATGCGCGAAACACGTTTTCTGGTGTTTTCACCACTCCACAGTGCGTTTGACATGCAGAACCGGAGATATCTTGGTTTCGGTCGGGTTTCAAGCTGAGATATGCATTTTCTACGATAATCTTGGTGAGACTTCTGTCAGAAGTATGCACTATCTTCGAGCTATTTAATGCGAGAAACACGTTCTCTGGTTGTTTTCACCACTCCACAGTGCGTTTGATATGCAGAACCGGCGATATCTTGATTTTCGTGGTGTTTCCAGCTGAGATATGCATTTTCTGCGATAATATTGGTGAGACTTCTGTCAGAAGTATACAGAATCTTCGAGAACGCTCTTTTCGAGCTACTTAATGCGCGAAACACGTTTTCTGGTGTTTTCACCACTCCACGGTACGTTTGATGTGCAGAACCGGAGATAACTCGGTTTTCGTCGGGTTTCAAGCTGAGATATGCATTTTCTGCGATAATCTTGGTGAGACTTCTGTCAGAAGTATGCACTATCTTCGAGCTATTTAATGCGAGAAACACGTTCTCTGGTTGTTTTCACCACTCCACAGTGCGTTTGATATGCCGAACCGGCGACATCTTTGATTTCGTCGGGGTTCAAGTTGAGATATGCATTTTCTACGATAATCTTGGTGGGTCTTTTGTCAGAAGTATGCAGAATCATCTAGATCGCTCTTTTCGAGCTACTTAATGCACGAAACACGTTTTCCGGTGTTTTCACCACTCCACAGTACGTTTGGAATGCTGAACCGGAGATATCTTGGTTTCTGTCGGATTTCAAGCTGAGATATGCATTTTCTACGATAATCCTGGTGGACTTCTGTCAGAAGTATGCAGAATCTTCGAGAACGCTCTTTTCGAGCTACTTAATGCGCGAAACACGTTTTCTGGTGTTTTCACCACTCCACGGTACGTTTGATGTGCAGAACCGGAGATAACTCGGTTTTCGTCGGGTTTCAAGCTGAGATATGCATTTTCTAAGATAAACTTGGTGAGACTTCTGTCAGAAGTATGCAGGATCTTCGAGAACGCTCTTTTCGAGCTACTTAATGCGAGAAACACGTTTTCTGGTGTTTTCACCTCTCCACAGTGCGTTTGATATGCAGAACCGGCAACATCTTGGTTTTCGTGGGGTTTCAAGCTGAGATATGCATTTTCTGCGATAATCTTGGTGAGACTTCTGTCCGAAGTATGCAGAATCATCGAGATCGCTCTTCTCGAGCTATTTAATGCGAGAAACACGTTATCTGGTGTTTTTACCACTCCACAGTGCGTTTGATATGCAGTACCAGCGATATCTTGGTTTTCGTGCGGTTTCAAGCTGAGATATGCATTTTCTGCGATAATCTTGGTGAGACTTTTGCCCGAAGTATGCTGAATCATCGAGATCGCTCTTTTCGAGCGAGCTAGTGCGAGAAACACGTTATCTGGTGTTTTCACCACTCCACAGTGCGTTTGATATGCAGAACAGTAGATACCTTGGTTTTCGTGGGGTTTCAAGCTGAGATATGCAGTTACTGCGATAATCTTGTGGAGACTTCTGTCCGAAGTATGCAGAATCATCTAGATCGCTCTTTTGGAGCTACCTAATGCACGAAACACGTTTTCTGGTGTTTTCACCACTCTACAGTACGTTTGACATGCAGAACCGCAGATATCTTGGTTTCGGTCGGGTTTCAAGCTGAGATATGCATTTTCTACGATAATCCTGGTGGACTTCTGTCAGAAGTATGCAGAATCTTCGAGAACGCTCTTTTCGAGCAACTTAATGCGCGAAACACGTTTTCTGGGGTTTTGGCCACTCCACGGTACCTTTGATGTGCAGAACAGGAGATAACTCGGTGTTCTTCGGGTTTCAAGCTGAGATATGCATTTTCTACGATAATCTTGGTGAGACTTCTGTCCGAAGTATGAAGAATCATCGAGATGGCTCTATTCGAGCTATTTAATGCGAGAAACACATTTTCTGGGGTTTTCACCACTCCACAGTTCGTTTGATATGCTGAACACAGCGATATCTTGGTTTTCGTGGGGTTTCAAGCTGAGATATGCATTTTTTACTATAATTTTGGTGAGAATTCTGTCCGAAGTATGCTTAGTCATCGAGAATGCTCGTTTCGAGCTATTTAAAGCGAGAAACACGTTTTCTGGGGTTTCCACCACTCCACAGTGCGTTTGATATGCAGAACACAGCGATATCTTGGTTTTCGTGGGGTTTCAAGATGAGATATGCATTTTCTACGATAATCTTGGTGAGACTTCTGTCCGAAGTATGAAGAATCATCGAGATCGCTCTACTCGAGCTATTTAATGCGAGAAACACGTTTTCTGGTGTTTTCACCACTCCACAGTGCGTTTGATATGCAGAACACAGCGATATCTTGGTTTTCGTGGGGTTTCAAGCTGAGATATGCATTTTTTACGATAATCCTGGTGAGACTTCTGTCAGAAGTATGCAGAATCTTCGAGAACGCGCTTTTCGA
The DNA here is from genome assembly GCA_951804975.1 of Anthophora plumipes. Taxonomy (NCBI): domain Eukaryota; kingdom Metazoa; phylum Arthropoda; class Insecta; order Hymenoptera; family Apidae; genus Anthophora; species Anthophora plumipes. The sequence continues at coordinate 5,544 of CATORF010000138.1, read as the reverse complement.
GCTACTTAATGCGCGAAACACGTTTTCTGGTGTTTTTACCACTCCACGGTACGTTTGATGTGCAGAACCGGAGATAACTCGGTTTTCGTCGGGTTTCAAGCTGAGATATGCATTTTCTAAGATAAACTTGGTGAGACTTCTGTCAGAAGTATGCAGGATCTACGAGAACGCTCTTTTCGAGCTATTTAATGCGAGAAACACGTTTTCTGGTGTTTTCACCACTCCACAGTGCGTTTGATATGCAGAACCGGCGACATCTTGGTTTTCGTGGGGTTTCAAGCTGAGATATGCATTTTCTGCGATAATCTTGGTGAGACTTCTGTCCGAAGTATGCAGAATCATCGAAATCGCTCTTCTCGAGCTATTTAATGCGAGAAACACTTTATCTGGTGTTTTCACCACTCCACAGTGCGTTTGATATGCAGAACCAGCGATATCTTGGCTTTCGTGGGGTTTCAAGCTGAGATATGCATTTTTTACGATAATCTTGGTGAGACTTCTGTCCGAAGTATGAAGAATCATCGAGATCGCTCTACTCGAGCTATTTAATGCGAGAAACACGTTTTCTGGGGTTTTCACCACTCCACAGTGCGTTTGATATGCAGAACACAGCGATATCTTGGTTTTCGTGGGGTTTCAAGCTGAGATATGCATTTTTTTCGATAATCTTGGTGAGACTTCTGTCCGAAGTATGAAGAATCATCGAGATCGCTCTACTCGAGCTATTTAATGCGAGAAACACGTTTTCTGGTGTTTTCACCACTCCACGGTACTTTTGATGTGCAGAACCGGAGTTAACTCGGTTTTCGTCGGGTTTCAAGCTGAGATATGCATTTTCTACGATAATCTTGGTGAGACTTCTGTCAGAAGTATGCACTATCTTCGAGCTATTTAATGCGAGAAACACGTTCTCTGGTTGTTTTCACCACTCCACAGTGCGTTTGATATGCAGAACCGGCGACATCTTTGATTTCGTCGGGGTTCAAGTTGAGATATGCATTTTCTACGATAATCTTGGTGGGTCTTTTGTCAGAAGTATGCAGAATCATCTAGATCGCACTTTTCGAGCTACTTATTGCACGAAACACGTTTTCCGGTGTTTTCACCACTCCACAGTACGTTTGGAATGCTGAACCGGAGATATCTTGGTTTCGGTCGGATTTCAAGCTGAGATATGCATTTTCTACGATAATCCTGGTGGACTTCTGTCAGAAGTATGCAGAATCTTCGAGAACGCTCTTTTCGAGCTACTTAATGCGCGAAACACGTTTTCTGGTGTTTTCACCACTCCACGGTACGTTTGATGTGCAGAACCGGAGATAACTCGGTTTTCGTCGGGTTTCAAGCTGAGATATGCATTTTCTGAGATAAACTTGGTGAGACTTCTGTCAGAAGTATGCAGGATCTTCGAGAACGCTCTTTTCGAGCTACTTAATGCGAGAAACACGTTTTCTGGTGTTTTCACCTCTCCACAGTGCGTTTGATATGCAGAACCGGCGACATCTTGGTTTTCGTGGGGTTTCAAGCTGAGATATGCATTTTCTGCGATAATCTTGGTGAGACTTCTGTCCGAAGTATGCAGAATCATCGAGATCGCTCTTCTCGAGCTATTTAATGCGAGAAACACGTTATCTGGTGTTTTCACCACTCCACAGTGCGTTTGATATGCAGTACCAGCGATATCTTGGTTTTCGTGCGGTTTCAAGCTGAGATATGCATTTTCTGCGATAATCTTGGTGAGAATTCTGTCCGAAGTATGCTTAGTCATCGAGAATGCTCGTTTCGAGCTATTTAAAGCGAGAAACACGTTTTCTGGGGTTTCCACCACTCCACAGTGCGTTTGATATGCAGAACACAGCGATATCTTGGTTTTCGTGGGGTTTCAAGCTGAGATATGCATTTTTTACGATAATCCTGGTGAGACTTCTGTCAGAAGTATGCAGAATCTTCGAGAACGCGCTTTTCGAGCTACTAAATGCGCGAAACACGTTTTCTGGTGTTTTTACCACTCCACGGTACGTTTGATGTGCAGAACCGGAGATAACTCGGTTTTCGTCGGGTTTCAAGCTGAGATATGCATTTTCTAAGATAAACTTGGTGAGACTTCTGTCAGAAGTATGCAGGATCTTCGAGAACGCTCTTTTCGAGCTATTTAATGCGAGAAACACGTTTTCTGGTGTTTTCACCACTCCACAGTGCGTTTGATATGCAGAACCGGCGACATCTTGGTTTTCGTGGGGTTTCAAGCTGAGATATGCATTTTCTGCGATAATCTTTGTGAGACTTCTGTCCGAAGTATGCAGAATCATCGAAATCGCTCTTCTCGAGCTATTTAATGCGAGAAACACTTTATCTGGTGTTTTCACCACTCCACAGTGCGTTTGATATGCAGAACCAGCGATATCTTGGCTTTCGTGGGGTTTCAAGCTGAGATATGCATTTTTTACGATAATCTTGGTGAGACTTCTGTCCGAAGTATGAAGAATCATCGAGATCGCTCTACTCGAGCTATTTAATGCGAGAAACACGTTTTCTGGGGTTTTCACCACTCCACAGTGCGTTTGATATGCAGAACACAGCGATATCTTGGTTTTCGTGGGGTTTCAAGCTGAGATATGCATTTTTTTCGATAATCTTGGTGAGACTTCTGTCCGAAGTATGAAGAATCATCGAGATCGCTCTACTCGAGCTATTTAATGCGAGAAACACGTTTTCTGGTGTTTTCACCACTCCACGGTACTTTTGATGTGCAGAACCGGAGTTAACTCGGTTTTCGTCGGGTTTCAAGCTGAGATATGCATTTTCTACGATAATCTTGGTGAGACTTCTGTCAGAAGTATGCACTATCTTCGAGCTATTTAATGCGAGAAACACGTTCTCTGGTTGTTTTCACCACTCCACAGTGCGTTTGATATGCAGAACCGGCGACATCTTTGATTTCGTCGGGGTTCAAGCTGAGATATGCATTTTCTGAGATAAACTTGGTGAGACTTCTGTCAGAAGTATGCAGGATCTTCGAGAACGCTCTTTTCGAGCTACTTAATGCGAGAAACACGTTTTCTGGTGTTTTCACCTCTCCACAGTGCGTTTGATATGCAGAACCGGCGACATCTTGGTTTTCGTGGGGTTTCAAGCTGAGATATGCATTTTCTGCGATAATCTTGGTGAGACTTCTGTCCGAAGTATGCTGAAACATCGAGATCGCTCTTTTCGAGCTATTTAATGCGAGAAACACGTTCTCTAGTTGTTTTCACCACTCCACAGTGCGTTTGATATGCAGAACCGGCGATATCTTGATTTTCGTGGTGTTTCCAGCTGAGATATGCATTTTCTGCGATAATATTGGTGAGACTTCAGTCAGAAGTATGCAGAATCATCTAGATCGCTCTTTTGGAGCTACCTAATGCACGAAACACGTTTTCTGGTGTTTTCACCACTCTACAGTACGTTTGACATGCAGAACCGGAGATATCTTGGTTTCGGTTGGGTTTCAAGCTGAGATATGCATTTTCTACGATAATCCTGGTGGACTTCTGTCAGAAGTATGCAGAATCTTCGAGAACGCTCTTTTCGAGCTACTTAATGCGCGAAACGTGTTTTCTGGGGTTTTGGCCACTCTACGGTACCTTTGATGTGCAGAACAGGAGATAACTCGGTGTTCTTCGGGTTTCAAGCTGAGATATGCATTTTCTACGATAATCTTGGTGAGACTTCTGTCCGAAGTATGAAGAATCATCGAGATCGCTCTATTCGAGCTATTTAATGCGAGAAACACATTTTCTGGGGTTTTCACCACTCCACAGTTCGTATGATATGCTGAACACAGCGATATCTTGGTTTTCGTGGGGTTTCATGCTGAGATATGCATTTTTTACTATAATTTTGGTGAGACTTCTGTCCGAAGTATGCTTAGTCATCGAGAATGCTCGTTTCGAGCTATTTAAAGCGAGAAACACGTTTTCTGGTGTTTTCACCACTCCACACTGAGTATGATATGCAGAACCGGCGATATCTTGGTTTTCGTGGGGTTTCAAGCTGAGATATGCATTTTCTGCGATAATCTTGGTGAGACTTCTGTCCGAAGTATGCTGAAACATCGAGATCGCTCTTTTCGAGCTAGTTAATGCGAGAAAAAACTTATCCGCTGTTTTCACCACTCCACAGTGCGCTTGATATGCAGAACCAGCGATATCTTGGCTTTCGTGGGGATTCAAGCTGAGATATGCATTTTTTACGATAATCTTGGTGAGACTTCTGTCCGAAGTATGAAGAATCATCGAGATCGCTCTATTCGAGCTATTTAATGCGAGAAACACGTTATCTGGTGTTTTCACCACTCCACAGTGCGTTTGATATGCAGTACCAGCGATATCTTGGTTTTCGTGCGGTTTCAAGCTGAGATATGCATTTTCTGCGATAATCTTGGTGAGAATTCTGTCCGAAGTATGCTTAGTCATCGAGAATGCTCGTTTCGAGCTATTTAAAGAGAGAAACACGTTTTCTGGGGTTTCCACCACTCCACAGTGCGTTTGATATGCAGAACACAGCGATATCTTGGTTTTCGTGGGGTTTCAAGCTGAGATATGCATTTTTTACGATAATCCTGGTGAGACTTCTGTCAGAAGTATGCAGAATCTTCGAGAACGCGCTTTTCGAGCTACTTAATGCGCGAAACACGTTTTCTGGTGTTTTTACCACTCCACGGTACGTTTGATGTGCAGAACCGGAGATAACTCGGTTTTCGTCGGGTTTCAAGCTGAGATATGCATTTTCTAAGATAAACTTGGTGAGACTTCTGTCAGAAGTATGCAGGATCTTCGAGAACGCTCTTTTCGAGCTATTTAATGCGAGAAACACGTTTTCTGGTGTTTTCACCACTCCACAGTGCGTTTGATATGCAGAACCGGCGACATCTTGGTTTTCGTGGGGTTTCAAGCTGAGATATGCATTTTCTGCGATAATCTTTGTGAGACTTCTGTCCGAAGTATGCAGAATCATCGAAATCGCTCTTCTCGAGCTATTTAATGCGAGAAACACTTTATCTGGTGTTTTCACCACTCCACAGTGCGTTTGATATGCAGAACCAGCGATATCTTGGCTTTCGTGGGGTTTCAAGCTGAGATATGCATTTTTTACGATAATCTTGGTGAGACTTCTGTCCGAAGTATGAAGAATCATCGAGATCGCTCTACTCGAGCTATTTAATGCGAGAAACACGTTTTCTGGGGTTTTCACCACTCCACAGTGCGTTTGATATGCAGAACACAGCGATATCTTGGTTTTCGTGGGGTTTCAAGCTGAGATATGCATTTTTTTCGATAATCTTGGTGAGACTTCTGTCCGAAGTATGAAGAATCATCGAGATCGCTCTACTCGAGCTATTTAATGCGAGAAACACGTTTTCTGGTGTTTTCACCACTCCACGGTACTTTTGATGTGCAGAACCGGAGTTAACTCGGTTTTCGTCGGGTTTCAAGCTGAGATATGCATTTTCTACGATAATCTTGGTGAGACTTCTGTCAGAAGTATGCACTATCTTCGAGC
>CATORF010000137.1:0-84000 GCA_951804975.1 Anthophora plumipes | reverse complement strand
CGAAAACAGTGTTTTCGGTGATTCTGCACACTTGTAACAGCAGAATCATGAAGATTATCACTGAAAAAGCGTATCTCAGCTGGAAACCCCACGCAAACGAAGATATCGCTGTTTCCGCATATCAAACGCACTGTGGAGTGCAGAAAACACCAGAAAACGCGTTTTTCGCATTCAATAGCACGAAAACAGCGATTTCGGTGATTCTGCACACTTGCAACAGCAGAATCATGAAGATTATCACTGAAAATGCATATCTCAACTGGAAACCCCACGCAAACGAAGATATCGCAGTTTCCGCATGTCAAACGAACTGTGGAGTGCTGAAAACACCAGAAAACGTGTTTTTCGCATTCAATAGCACGAAACAGCGATTTCGGTGATTCTGCACAATTGCAACAGCAGAATCATGAAGATTATCACTGAAAATGCATATCTCAACTGGAAACCCCACGCAAACGAAGATATCGCAGTTTCCGCATATCAAACGCTCTGTGGAGTGCTGACAACACCAGAAAACGTGTTTTTCGCATTCAGTAGTACGAAAACAGTGTTTTCGGTGATTCTGCACACTTGTAATAGCAGAATCATGAAGATTATCACTGAAAATGCATATCTCAGCTGGAAACCCAACGATACCGAAGATATCGCAGTTTCCGCATGTCAAACGCTCTGTGGAGTGCTGTAAACACCAGAAAACGTGTTTCTCGCATTCAATAGCATGAAAACAGCGATTTCGGTGATTCTGCACACTTGCAACAGCAGAATCATGAAGATTATCACTGAAAATGCATATCTCAACTGGAAACCCCACGCAAACGAAGATATCGCAGTTTCCGCATATCAAACGCACTGTGGAGTGCTGAAAACACAAGAAAACGTATTTTTCGCACTCAATAGCACGAAAACAGCGATTTCGGTGATTCTGCACCCTTGTAACAGCATAATCATGAAGATTATTACTGAAAATGCATATCTCAGGTGGAAACCCAACGATACCGAAGATATCGCAGTTTCCGCATGTCAAACGCTCTGTGGAGTGCTGAATACCCCAGAAATCGTGTTTTTCGCATTCAATAGCACGAAAACAGCGATTGCGGTGATTCTGCACACTTGTAACACCAGAATCATGAAGATTATCGCTGAAAATGCATATCACAGCTGGAAACAACAACGATACCGAAGATATCCCCGTTTCCGCACATCAAACGCACTGTGGAGTGCTGAAAATATCAGAAAACGTGTTTTTCGCATTCAATAGCACGAAAACAGCGATTTGTGTGATTCTGCACACTTGTAACAGCAGAATCGTGAAGATTATCACTGAAAATGCATATCTCAGCTGGAAACCCCACGAAAACGAAGATATCCCTGTTTCCGCACATCAAACGCACTGTGGAGTGCTGAAAACACCAGCAAACGTGTTTTTCGCATTCAATAGCACGAAAACAGGGTTTTCGGTGATTCTGCACACTTGTAACAGCAGAATCGTGAAGATTATCACTGAAAATGCATATCTCAGCTGGAAACCCCACGAAAACGAAGATATCCCTGTTTCCGCACATCAAACGCACTGTGGAGTGCTGAAAACACCAGAAAACGTGTTTTTCGCATTCAATAGCACGAAAACAGCGTTTTCGGTGATTCTGCACACTTGTAACAGCAGAATCGTGAAGATTATCACTGAAAATGCATATCTCAGCTGGAAACCCCACGCAAACGAAGATATCGCTGTTTCCGCATATCAAACGCACTGTGGAGTGCAGAAAACACCAGAAAACGTGTTTTTCGCATTCAATAGCTCGAAAACAGCGATTTCGGTGATTCTGCACACTTGCAACAGCAGAATCATGAAGATTATCACTGAAAATGCATAACTCAATTGGAAACCCCACGCAAACGTAGATATCGCAGTTTCCGCATGTCAAACGACCTGTGGAGTGCTAAAAACACCAGAAAACGTGTTTTTCGCATTCAATAGCACGAAACAGCGATTTCGGTGATTCTGCACAATTGCAACAGCAGAATCATGAAGATTATCACTGAAAATGCATATCTCAACTGGAAACCCCACGCAAACGAAGATATCGCAGTTTCCGCATATCAAACGCTCTGTGGAGTGCTGACAACACCAGAAAACGTGTTTTTCGCATTCAGTAGTACGAAAACAGTGTTTTCGGTGATTCTGCACACTTGTAACAGCAGAATCATGAAGATTATCACTGAAAATGCATATCTCAGCTGGAAACCCAACGACACCGAGGATATCGCAGTTTCCGCATGTCAAACGCTCTGTGGAGTGCTGAAAACACCGGAAAACGCGTTTTTCGCATTCAATAGCATGAAAACAGCGATTTCGGTGATTCTGCACACTTGTAACACCAGAATCATGAAGATTATCGCTGAAAATGCATATCACAGCTGGAAACAACAACGATACCGAAGATATCCCTGTTTCCGCACATCAAACGTACTGTGGAGTGCTGAAAATACCAGAAAACGTGTTTTTCGCATTCAATAGCACGAAAACAGCGATTTGTGTGATTCTGCACCCTTGTAACAGCAGAATCGTGAAGATTATCACTGAAAATGCATATCTCACCTGGAAACCCCACGAAAACGAACCTATCCCTGTTTCCGCACATCAAACGCACTGTGGAGTGCTGAAAACACCAGAAAACGTGTTTTTCGCATTCAATAGCACGAAAACAGCGATTTCGGCGATTCTGCACACTTGCAACAGCAGAATCATGAATATTATCACTGAAAATGCATATCTCAACTGGAAACCCCCGCAAACGAAGATATCGCAGTTTCCGGATATCAAACGCACTGTGGAGTGCTGAAAACACCAGAAAACGTGTTTTCCGCATTCAATAGCACGAAAACAGCGATTTCGGTGATTCTGCACACTTGTAACAGCAGAATCATGAAGATTATCACTGAAAATGCATATCTCAGCTGCAAACCCAACGATACCGAAGATATCGCTGTTTCCGCATGTCAAACGCACTGTGGAGTGCTGAAAACACCAGAAAACGTGTTTTCCGCATTCAATAGCACGAAAACAGCGATTTCGGTGATTCTGCACACTTGTAACAGAAGAATCATGAAGATTATCACTGAAAATGCGTATCTCAGCTGGAAACCCCACTAAAACGAAGATATCGCAGTTTCCGCATATCAAACGCAGAGTGGAGTGCTGAAAACACCAGAAAACGTGTTTTTCGCTTTCAATAGCACGAAAACAGCGTTATCGGTGATTCTGCACACTTGTAACTGCAGAATCATGAAGATTATCGCTGAAAATACATATCACAGCTGGAAACAACAACGATACCGAAGATATCCCTGTTTCCGCACATCAAACGCACTGTGGAGTGCTGAAAATACCAGAAAACGTGTTTTTCGCATTCAATAGCACGCAAACAGCGATTTCGGTGATTCTGCACACTTGTAACAGCAGAATCATGAAGATTATCACTGAAAATGCATATCTCAACTGGAAACCCCACGCAAACGAAGATATCGCAGTTTTCGCATATCAAACGCACTGTGGAGTGCTGAAAACACCAGAAAACGTGTTTTTCGCATTCAATAGCACGAAAACAGCGATTTCGGTGGTTCTGCACACTTGTAACAGCAGAATCATGAAGATTATCACTGAAAATGCATATCTCAGCTGGAAACAACAACGATACCGAAGATATCGCTGTTTCCGCACATCAAACGCACTGTGGAGTGCTGAAAACACCAGAAAACGTGTTTTTCGCATTCAATAGCACGAAAACAGCGTTTTCGGTGATTCTGCACGCTTGTAACAGCAGAATCATGAAGATTATCACTGAAAATGCATATCTCAGCTGGAAACAACAACGATACCGAAGATATCCCTGTTTCCGCACATCAAACGCACTGTGGAGTGCTGAAAACACCAGAAAACGTGTTTTTCGCATTCAATAGCACGAAAACAGTGTTTTCGGTGTTTCTGCACACTTGTAACAGCAGAATCATGAAGATTATCACTGAAAATGCATATCTCAGCTGGAAACAACAACGATACCGAAGATATCGCAGTTTCCACATATCAAACGCAGAGTGGAGGGCTGAAAACACCAGAAAACGTGTTTTTCGCATTCAATAGCACGAAAACAGCGTTTTCGGTGATTCTGCACGCTTGTAACAGCAGAATCATGAAGATTATCACTGAAAATGCATATCTCAGCTGGAAACCGCGCGCAAACGAAGATATCGCAGTTTCCGCACATCAAACGCACTGTGGAGTGCTGAAAACACCAGAAAACGTGTTTTTCGCATTCAATAGCACGAAAACAGCGTTTTCGGTGATTCTGCACACTTGTAACAGCAGAATCATGAAGATTATCACTGAAAATGCATATCTCAGCTGGAAACAACAACGATACCGAAGATATCGCAGTTTCCACATATCAAACGCAGAGTGGAGGGCTGAAAACACCAGAAAACGTGTTTTTCGCATTCAATAGCACGAAAACAGCGTTTTCGGTGATTCTGCACGCTTGTAACAGCAGAATCATGAAGATTATCACTGAAAATGCATATCTCAGCTGGAAACCGCGCGCAAACGAAGATATCGCAGTTTCCGCATATCAAACGCAGAGTGGAGTGCTGAAAACCCCAGTAAACGTGTTTTTCGAATTCAATAGCACGAAAGCAGCGTTTTCGGTGATTCTGCACGCTTGTAACAGGAGAATCATGAAGATTATCACTGAAAATGCATATCTCAGCTGGAAACCCCACGAAAACGAATATATCCCTGTTTCCGCACATCAAACGCACTGTGGAGTGCTGAAAACACCAGAAAACGTGTTTTTCACATTCAATAGCACGAAAACAGCGATTTCGGCGATTCTGCACACTTGCAACAGCAGAATCATGAATATTATCACTGAAAATGCATATCTCAACTGGAAACCCCACGCAAACGAAGATATCGCAGTTTCCGGATATCAAACGCACTGTGTAGTGCTGAAAACAACAGGAAACGTGTTTTCCGCATTCAATAGCACGAAAACAGCGATTTCGGTGATTCTGCACACTTGTAACAGCAGAATCATGAAGATTATCACTGAAAATGCATATCTCAGCTGGAAACCGCGCGCAAACGAAGATATCGCAGTTTCAGCATATCAAACGCAGAGTGGAGGGCTGAAAACACCAGAAAACGTGTTTTTCGCATTCAATAGCACGAAAACAGCGTTTTCGGGGAATCTGCACACTTGTAACAGCAGAATCATGAAGATTATCACTGAAAATGCATATCTCAGCTGGAAACAACAACGATACCGAAGATATCCCTGTTTCCGCACTTCAAACGCACTGTCGGGTGCTGAAAACACCAGAAAACGTGTTTTTCGCATTCAATAGCATGAAAACAGCGATTGCGGTGATACTGCACGCTTGTAACAGGAGAATCATGAAGATTATCACTGAAAATGCATATCTCAGCTGGAAACCCCACGAAAACGAAGATATCCCTGTTTCCGCACATCAAACGCACTGTGGAGTGCTGAACACACCAGAAAACGTGTTTTTCACATTCAATAGCACGAAAACAGCGATTTCGGCGATTCTGCACACTTGCAACAGCAGAATCATGAATATTATCACTGAAAATGCATATCTCAACTGGAAACCCCACGCAAACGAAGATATCGCAGTTTCCGGATATCAAACGCACTGTGGAGTGCTGAAAACACCAGAAAACGTGTTTTCCGCATTCAATAGCACGAAAACAACGATTTCGGTGATTCTGCACACTTGTAACAGCAGAATCATGAAGATTATCACTGAAAATGCATATCTCAGCTGCAAACCCAACGATACCGAAGATATCGCTGTTTCCGCATGTCAAACGCACTGTGGAGTGCTGAAAACACCAGAAAACGTGTTTTCCGCATTCAATAGCACGAAAACAGCGATTTCGGTGATTCTGCACACTTGTAACAGAAGAATCATGAAGATTATCACTGAAAATGCGTATCTCAGCTGGAAACCCCACGAAAACGAAGATATCGCAGTTTCCGAATATCAAACGCAGAGTGGAGTGCTGAAAACACCAGAAAATTTGTTTTTCGCATTCAATAGCACGAAAACAGCGATTTCTGTGATTCTGCACACTTGTCACTGAAGAAACTCGAAGATTATCGTAGAAAATGCATATCTCAGCTGGAAACAACAACGATACCAAAGGTATCGCAGTTTCCGCACATCAAACGCACTGTCGGTTGCTGAAAACACCAGTAAACGTGTTTTTCGCATTCAATAGCACGAAAACAGCGTTTTCGGTGATTGTGCACGCTTGTAACAGGAGAATCATGAAGATTATCACTGAAAATGCATATCTCAGCTGGAAGCCCCACGAAAGCGAAGATATCCCTGTTTCCGCACATCAAACGCACTGTCGGTTGCTGAAAACACCAGAAAACGGGTTTCTCGCATTCAATAGCACGAAAACAGCGATTTCGGTGATTCTGCACACTTTTAACAGCAGAATCATGAATATTATCACTGAAAGTGCATATCTCAGCTGGAAACAACAACGATACCGAAGATATCCCTGTTACCGCACATCAAACGCACTGTGGAGTGCTGAAAACACCAGAAAACGTGTTTTTCGCATTCAATAGCACGAAAACAGTGTTTTCGGTGATTCTGCACACTTGTAACAGCAGAATCATGAAGATTATCACTGAAAATGCATATCTCAGCTGGAAACAACAACGATACCGATGATATCGCAGTTTCCACATATCAAACGCAGAGTGGAGGGCTGAAAACACCAGAAAACGTGTTTTTCGCATTCCATAGCACGAAAACAGCGTTTTCGGTGATTCTGCACGCTTGTAACAGGAGAATCATGAAGATTATCACTGAAAATGCATATCTCAGCTGGAAACCCCACGAAAACGAAAATATCCCTGTTTCCGCACATCAAACGCACTGTGGAGTGCTGAACACACCAGAAAACGTGTTTTTCACATTCAATAGCACGAAAACAGCGATTTCGGCGATTCTGCACACTTGCAACAGCAGAATCATGAATATTATCACTGAAAATGCATATCTCAACTGGAAACCCCACGCAAACGAAGATATCGCAGTTTCCGGATATCAAACGCACTGTGGAGTGCTGAAAACACCAGAAAACGTGTTTTCCGCATTCAATAGCACGAAAACAACGATTTCGGTGATTCTGCACACTTGTAACAGCAGAATCATGAAGATTATCACTGAAAATGCATATCTCAGCTGCAAACCCAACGATACCGAAGATATCGCTGTTTCCGCATGTCAAACGCACTGTGGAGTGCTGAAAACACCACAAAACGTGTTTTCCGCATTCAATAGCACGAAAACAGCGATTTCGGTGATTCTGCACACTTGTAACAGAAGAATCATGAAGATTATCACTGAAAATGCGTATCTCAGCTGGAAACCCCACGAAAACGAAGATATCGCAGTTTCCGAATATCAAACGCAGAGTGGAGTGCTGAAAACACCAGAAAATTTGTTTTTCGCATTCAATAGCACGAAAACAGCGATTTCTGTGATTCTGCACACTTGTCACTGAAGAAACTCGAAGATTATCGTAGAAAATGCATATCTCAGCTGGAAACAACAACGATACCAAAGGTATCGCAGTTTCCGCACATCAAACGCACTGTCGGTTGCTGAAAACACCAGTAAACGTGTTTTTCGCATTCAATAGCACGAAAACAGCGTTTTCGGTGATTGTGCACGCTTGTAACAGGAGAATCATGAAGATTATCACTGAAAATGCATATCTCAGCTGGAAGCCCCACGAAAGCGAAGATATCCCTGTTTCCGCACATCAAACGCACTGTCGGTTGCTGAAAACACCAGAAAACGGGTTTCTCGCATTCAATAGCACGAAAACAGCGATTTCGGTGATTCTGCACACTTTTAACAGCAGAATCATGAATATTATCACTGAAAGTGCATATCTCAGCTGGAAACAACAACGATACCGAAGATATCCCTGTTACCGCACATCAAACGCACTGTGGAGTGCTGAAAACACCAGAAAACGTGTTTTTCGCATTCAATAGCACGAAAACAGTGTTTTCGGTGATTCTGCACACTTGTAACAGCAGAATCATGAAGATTATCACTGAAAATGCATATCTCAGCTGGAAACAACAACGATACCGATGATATCGCAGTTTCCACATATCAAACGCAGAGTGGAGGGCTGAAAACACCAGAAAACGTGTTTTTCGCATTCCATAGCACGAAAACAGCGTTTTCGGTGATTCTGCACGCTTGTAACAGGAGAATCATGAAGATTATCACTGAAAATGCATATCTCAGCTGGAAACCCCACGAAAACGAAGATATCCCTGTTTCCGCACATCAAACGCACTGTGGAGTGCTGAAAACACCAGAAAACGTGTTTTCCGCATTCAATAGCACGAAAACAGCGATTTCGGTGATTCTGCACACTTGTAACAGAAGAATCATGAAGATTATCACTGAAAATGCGTATCTCAGCTGGAAACCCCACGAAAACGAAGATATCGCAGTTTCCGAATATCAAACGCAGAGTGGAGTGCTGAAAACACCAGAAAATTTGTTTTTCGCATTCAATAGCACGAAAACAGCGATTTCTGTGATTCTGCACACTTGTCACTGAAGAAACTCGAAGATTATCGTAGAAAATGCATATCACAGCTGGAAACAAGAGCGATACCAAAGGTATCGCAGTTTCCGCATATCAAACGCAGAGTGGAGGGCTGAAAACACCAGAAAACGTGTTTTTCGCATTCAATAGCACGAAAACAGCGTTTTCGGTGATTCTGCACGCTTGTAACAGCAGAATCATGAAGATTATCACTGAAAATGCATATCTCAGCTGGAAACCGCGCGCAAACGAAGATATCGCAGTTTCCGCACATCAAACGCACTGTGGAGTGCTGAAAACACCAGAAAACGTGTTTTTCGCATTCAATAGCACGAAAACAGCGTTTTCGGTGATTCTGCACACTTGTAACAGCAGAATCATGAAGATTATCACTGAAAATGCATATCTCAGCTGGAAACAACAACGATACCGAAGATATCGCAGTTTCCACATATCAAACGCAGAGTGGAGGGCTGAAAACACCAGAAAACGTGTTTTTCGCATTCAATAGCACGAAAACAGCGTTTTCGGTGATTCTGCACGCTTGTAACAGCAGAATCATGAAGATTATCACTGAAAATGCATATCTCAGCTGGAAACCGCGCGCAAACGAAGATATCGCAGTTTCCGCATATCAAACGCAGAGTGGAGGGCTGAAAACACCAGAAAACGTGTTTTTCGCATTCAATAGCACGAAAACAGCGTTTTCGGTGATTCTGCACACTTGTAACAGCAGAATCATGAAGATTATCACTGAAAATGCATATCTCAACTGGAAACCCCACGAAAACGAAGATACCCCTGTTTCCGCACTTCAAACGCACTGTCGGGTGCTGAAAACACCAGAAAACGTGTTTTTCGCATTCAATAGCATGAAAACAGCGATTGCGGTGATACTGCACGCTTGTAACAGGAGAATCATGAAGATTATCACTGAAAATGCATATCTCAGCTGGAAACCGCGCGCAAACGAAGATATCGCAGTTTCCGCATATCAAACGCAGAGTGGAGTGCTGAAAACCCCAGTAAACGTGTTTTTCGAATTCAATAGCACGAAAGCAGCGTTTTCGGTGATTCTGCACGCTTGTAACAGGAGAATCATGAAGATTATCACTGAAAATGCATATCTCAGCTGGAAACCCCACGAAAACGAAGATATCCCTGTTTCCGCACATCAAACGCACTGTGGAGTGCTGAAAACACCAGAAAACGTGTTTTTCACATTCAATAGCACGAAAACAGCGATTTCGGCGATTCTGCACACTTGCAACAGCAGAATCATGAATATTATCACTGAAAATGCATATCTCAACTGGAAACCCCACGCAAACGAAGATATCGCAGTTTCCGGATATCAAACGCACTGTGTAGTGCTGAAAACAACAGGAAACGTGTTTTCCGCATTCAATAGCACGAAAACAGCGATTTCGGTGATTCTGCACACTTGTAACAGCAGAATCATGAAGATTATCACTGAAAATGCATATCTCAGCTGGAAACCGCGCGCAAACGAAGATATCGCAGTTTCAGCATATCAAACGCAGAGTGGAGGGCTGAAAACACCAGAAAACGTGTTTTTCGCATTCAATAGCACGAAAACAGCGTTTTCGGGGAATCTGCACACTTGTAACAGCAGAATCATGAAGATTATCACTGAAAATGCATATCTCAGCTGGAAACAACAACGATACCGAAGATATCCCTGTTTCCGCACTTCAAACGCACTGTCGGGTGCTGAAAACACCAGAAAACGTGTTTTTCGCATTCAATAGCATGAAAACAGCGATTGCGGTGATACTGCACGCTTGTAACAGGAGAATCATGAAGATTATCACTGAAAATGCATATCTCAGCTGGAAACCGCGCGCAAACGAAGATATCGCAGTTTCCGCATATCAAACGCAGAGTGGAGTGCTGAAAACCCCAGTAAACGTGTTTTTCGAATTCAATAGCACGAAAACAGCGTTTTCGGTGATTCTGCACGCTTGTAACAGGAGAATCATGAAGATTATCACTGAAAATGCATATCTCAGCTGGAAACCCCACGAAAACGAAGATATCCCTGTTTCCGCACATCAAACGCACTGTGGAGTGCTGAACACACCAGAAAACGTGTTTTTCACATTCAATAGCACGAAAACAGCGATTTCGGCGATTCTGCACACTTGCAACAGCAGAATCATGAATATTATCACTGAAAATGCATATCTCAACTGGAAACCCCACGCAAACGAAGATATCGCAGTTTCCGGATATCAAACGCACTGTGGAGTGCTGAAAACACCAGAAAACGTGTTTTCCGCATTCAATAGCACGAAAACAACGATTTCGGTGATTCTGCACACTTGTAACAGCAGAATCATGAAGATTATCACTGAAAATGCATATCTCAGCTGCAAACCCAACGATACCGAAGATATCGCTGTTTCCGCATGTCAAACGCACTGTGGAGTGCTGAAAACACCAGAAAACGTGTTTTCCGCATTCAATAGCACGAAAACAGCGATTTCGGTGATTCTGCACACTTGTAACAGAAGAATCATGAAGATTATCACTGAAAATGCGTATCTCAGCTGGAAACCCCACGAAAACGAAGATATCGCAGTTTCCGAATATCAAACGCAGAGTGGAGTGCTGAAAACACCAGAAAATTTGTTTTTCGCATTCAATAGCACGAAAACAGCGATTTCTGTGATTCTGCACACTTGTCACTGAAGAAACTGGAAGATTATCGTAGAAAATGCATATCTCAGCTGGAAACAACAACGATACCAAAGGTATCGCAGTTTCCGCACATCAAACGCACTGTCGGTTGCTGAAAACACCAGTAAACGTGTTTTTCGCATTCAATAGCACGAAAACAGCGTTTTCGGTGATTGTGCACGCTTGTAACAGGAGAATCATGAAGATTATCACTGAAAATGCATATCTCAGCTGGAAGCCCCACGAAAGCGAAGATATCCCTGTTTCCGCACATCAAACGCACTGTCGGTTGCTGAAAACACCAGAAAACGGGTTTCTCGCATTCAATAGCACGAAAACAGCGATTTCGGTGATTCTGCACACTTTTAACAGCAGAATCATGAATATTATCACTGAAAGTGCATATCTCAGCTGGAAACAACAACGATACCGAAGATATCCCTGTTACCGCACATCAAACGCACTGTGGAGTGCTGAAAACACCAGAAAACGTGTTTTTCGCATTCAATAGCACGAAAACAGTGTTTTCGGTGATTCTGCACACTTGTAACAGCAGAATCATGAAGATTATCACTGAAAATGCATATCTCAGCTGGAAACAACAACGATACCGATGATATCGCAGTTTCCACATATCAAACGCAGAGTGGAGGGCTGAAAACACCAGAAAACGTGTTTTTCGCATTCCATAGCACGAAAACAGCGTTTTCGGTGATTCTGCACGCTTGTAACAGGAGAATCATGAAGATTATCACTGAAAATGCATATCTCAGCTGGAAACCCCACGAAAACGAAGATATCCCTGTTTCCGCACATCAAACGCACTGTGGAGTGCTGAAAACACCAGAAAACGTGTTTTTCACATTCAATAGCACGAAAACAGCGATTTCGGCGATTCTGCACACTTGCAACAGCAGAATCATGAATATTATCACTGAAAATGCATATCTCAACTGGAAACCCCACGCAAACGAAGATATCGCAGTTTCCGGATATCAAACGCACTGTGGAGTGCTGAAAACACCAGAAAACGTGTTTTCCGCATTCAATAGCACGAAAACAACGATTTCGGTGATTCTGCACACTTGTAACAGCAGAATCATGAAGATTATCACTGAAAATGCATATCTCAGCTGCAAACCCAACGATACCGAAGATATCGCTGTTTCCGCATGTCAAACGCACTGTGGAGTGCTGAAAACACCAGAAAACGTGTTTTCCGCATTCAATAGCACGAAAACAGCGATTTCGGTGATTCTGCACACTTGTAACAGAAGAATCATGAAGATTATCACTGAAAATGCGTATCTCAGCTGGAAACCCCACGAAAACGAAGATATCGCAGTTTCCGAATATCAAACGCAGAGTGGAGTGCTGAAAACACCAGAAAATTTGTTTTTCGCATTCAATAGCACGAAAACAGCGATTTCTGTGATTCTGCACACTTGTCACTGAAGAAACTCGAAGATTATCGTAGAAAATGCATATCACAGCTGGAAACAAGAGCGATACCAAAGGTATCGCAGTTTCCGCATATCAAACGCAGAGTGGAGGGCTGAAAACACCAGAAAACGTGTTTTTCGCATTCAATAGCACGAAAACAGCGTTTTCGGTGATTCTGCACGCTTGTAACAGCAGAATCATGAAGATTATCACTGAAAATGCATATCTCAGCTGGAAACCGCGCGCAAACGAAGATATCGCAGTTTCCGCACATCAAACGCACTGTGGAGTGCTGAAAACACCAGAAAACGTGTTTTTCGCATTCAATAGCACGAAAACAGCGTTTTCGGTGATTCTGCACACTTGTAACAGCAGAATCATGAAGATTATCACTGAAAATGCATATCTCAGCTGGAAACAACAACGATACCGAAGATATCGCAGTTTCCACATATCAAACGCAGAGTGGAGGGCTGAAAACACCAGAAAACGTGTTTTTCGCATTCAATAGCACGAAAACAGCGTTTTCGGTGATTCTGCACGCTTGTAACAGCAGAATCATGAAGATTATCACTGAAAATGCATATCTCAGCTGGAAACCGCGCGCAAACGAAGATATCGCAGTTTCCGCATATCAAACGCAGAGTGGAGGGCTGAAAACACCAGAAAACGTGTTTTTCGCATTCAATAGCACGAAAACAGCGTTTTCGGTGATTCTGCTCACTTGTAACAGCAGAATCATGAAGATTATCACTGAAAATGCATATCTCAACTGGAAACCCCACGAAAACGAAGATACCCCTGTTTCCGCACTTCAAACGCACTGTCGGGTGCTGAAAACACCAGAAAACGTGTTTTTCGCATTCAATAGCATGAAAACAGCGATTGCGGTGATACTGCACGCTTGTAACAGGAGAATCATGAAGATTATCACTGAAAATGCATATCTCAGCTGGAAACCGCGCGCAAACGAAGATATCGCAGTTTCCGCATATCAAACGCAGAGTGGAGTGCTGAAAACCCCAGTAAACGTGTTTTTCGAATTCAATAGCACGAAAGCAGCGTTTTCGGTGATTCTGCACGCTTGTAACAGGAGAATCATGAAGATTATCACTGAAAATGCATATCTCAGCTGGAAACCCCACGAAAACGAAGATATCCCTGTTTCCGCACATCAAACGCACTGTGGAGTGCTGAAAACACCAGAAAACGTGTTTTTCACATTCAATAGCACGAAAACAGCGATTTCGGCGATTCTGCACACTTGCAACAGCAGAATCATGAATATTATCACTGAAAATGCATATCTCAACTGGAAACCCCACGCAAACGAAGATATCGCAGTTTCCGGATATCAAACGCACTGTGTAGTGCTGAAAACAACAGGAAACGTGTTTTCCGCATTCAATAGCACGAAAACAGCGATTTCGGTGATTCTGCACACTTGTAACAGCAGAATCATGAAGATTATCACTGAAAATGCATATCTCAGCTGGAAACCGCGCGCAAACGAAGATATCGCAGTTTCAGCATATCAAACGCAGAGTGGAGGGCTGAAAACACCAGAAAACGTGTTTTTCGCATTCAATAGCACGAAAACAGCGTTTTCGGGGAATCTGCACACTTGTAACAGCAGAATCATGAAGATTATCACTGAAAATGCATATCTCAGCTGGAAACAACAACGATACCGAAGATATCCCTGTTTCCGCACTTCAAACGCACTGTCGGGTGCTGAAAACACCAGAAAACGTGTTTTTCGCATTCAATAGCATGAAAACAGCGATTGCGGTGATACTGCACGCTTGTAACAGGAGAATCATGAAGATTATCACTGAAAATGCATATCTCAGCTGGAAACCGCGCGCAAACGAAGATATCGCAGTTTCCGCATATCAAACGCAGAGTGGAGTGCTGAAAACCCCAGTAAACGTGTTTTTCGAATTCAATAGCACGAAAACAGCGTTTTCGGTGATTCTGCACGCTTGTAACAGGAGAATCATGAAGATTATCACTGAAAATGCATATCTCAGCTGGAAACCCCACGAAAACGAAGATATCCCTGTTTCCGCACATCAAACGCACTGTGGAGTGCTGAACACACCAGAAAACGTGTTTTTCACATTCAATAGCACGAAAACAGCGATTTCGGCGATTCTGCACACTTGCAACAGCAGAATCATGAATATTATCACTGAAAATGCATATCTCAACTGGAAACCCAACGATACCGAAGATATCGCTGTTTCCGCATGTCAAACGCACTGTGGAGTGCTGAAAACACCAGAAAACGTGTTTTCCGCATTCAATAGCACGAAAACAGCGATTTCGGTGATTCTGCACACTTGTAACAGAAGAATCATGAAGATTATCACTGAAAATGCGTATCTCAGCTGGAAACCCCACGAAAACGAAGATATCGCAGTTTCCGAATATCAAACGCAGAGTGGAGTGCTGAAAACACCAGAAAATTTGTTTTTCGCATTCAATAGCACGAAAACAGCGATTTCTGTGATTCTGCACACTTGTCACTGAAGAAACTGGAAGATTATCGTAGAAAATGCATATCTCAGCTGGAAACAACAACGATACCAAAGGTATCGCAGTTTCTGCACATCAAACGCACTGTCGGTTGCTGAAAACACCAGTAAACGTGTTTTTCGCATTCAATAGCACGAAAACAGCGTTTTCGGTGATTGTGCACGCTTGTAACAGGAGAATCATGAAGATTATCACTGAAAATGCATATCTCAGCTGGAAGCCCCACGAAAGCGAAGATATCCCTGTTTCCGCACATCAAACGCACTGTCGGTTGCTGAAAACACCAGAAAACGGGTTTCTCGCATTCAATAGCACGAAAACAGCGATTTCGGTGATTCTGCACACTTTTAACAGCAGAATCATGAATATTATCACTGAAAGTGCATATCTCAGCTGGAAACAACAACGATACCGAAGATATCCCTGTTACCGCACATCAAACGCACTGTGGAGTGCTGAAAACACCAGAAAACGTGTTTTTCGCATTCAATAGCACGAAAACAGCGATTTCGGTGATTCTGCACGCTTGTAACAGGAGAATCATGAAGATTATCACTGAAAATGCATATCTCAGCTGGAAACCCCACGAAAACGAAGATATCCCTGTTTCCGCACATCAAACGCACTGTGGAGTGCTGAAAACACCAGAAAACGTGTTTTTCACATTCAATAGCACGAAAACAGCGATTTCGGCGATTCTGCACACTTGCAACAGCAGAATCATGAATATTATCACTGAAAATGCATATCTCAACTGGAAACCCCACGCAAACGAAGATATCGCAGTTTCCGGATATCAAACGCACTGTGGAGTGCTGAAAACACCAGAAAACGTGTTTTCCGCATTCAATAGCACGAAAACAGCGATTTCGGTGATTCTGCACACTTGTAACAGCAGAATCATGAAGATTATCACTGAAAATGCATATCTCAGCTGGAAACCGCGCGCAAACGAAGATATCGCAGTTTCCGCATATCAAACGCAGAGTGGAGGGCTGAAAACACCAGAAAACGTGTTTTTCGCATTCAATAGCACGAAAACAGCGTTTTCGGTGATTCTGCACACTTGTAACAGCAGAATCATGAAGATTATCACTGAAAATGCATATCTCAGCTGGAAACAACAACGATACCGAAGATATCCCTGTTTCCGCACTTCAAACGCACTGTCGGGTGCTGAAAACACCAGAAAACGTGTTTTTCGCATTCAATAGCATGAAAACAGCGATTGCGGTGATACTGCACGCTTGTAACAGGAGAATCATGAAGATTATCACTGAAAATGCATATCTCAGCTGGAAACCGCGCGCAAACGAAGATATCGCAGTTTCCGCATATCAAACGCAGAGTGGAGTGCTGAAAACCCCAGTGAACGTGTTTTTCGAATTCAATAGCACGAAAACAGCGTTTTCGGTGATTCTGCACGCTTGTAACATGAGAATCATGAAGATTATCACTGAAAATGCATATCTCAGCTGGAAGCCCCACGAAAGCGAAGATATCCCTGTTTCCGCACATCAAACGCACTGTCGGTTGCTGAAAACACCAGAAAACGGGTTTCTCGCATTCAATAGCACGAAAACAGCGATTTCGGTGATTCTGCACACTTTTAACAGCAGAATCATGAATATTATCACTGAAAGTGCATATCTCAGCTGGAAACAACAACGATACCGAAGATATCCCTGTTACCGCACATCAAACGCACTGTGGAGTGCTGAAAACACCAGAAAACGTGTTTTTCGCATTCAATAGCACGAAAACAGTGTTTTCGGTGATTCTGCACACTTGTAACAGCAGAATCATGAAGATTATCACTGAAAATGCATATCTCAGCTGGAAACAACAACGATACTGATGATATCGCAGTTTCCACATATCAAACGCAGAGTGGAGGGCTGAAAACACCAGAAAACGTGTTTTTCGCATTCCATAGCACGAAAACAGCGTTTTCGGTGATTCTGCACGCTTGTAACAGGAGAATCATGAAGATTATCACTGAAAATGCATATCTCAGCTGGAAACCCCACGAAAACGAAGATATCCCTGTTTCCGCACATCAAACGCACTGTGGAGTGCTGAAAACACCAGAAAACGTGTTTTTCACATTCAATAGCACGAAAACAGCGATTTCGGCGATTCTGCACACTTGCAACAGCAGAATCATGAATATTATCACTGAAAATGCATATCTCAACTGGAAACCCCACGCAAACGAAGATATCGCAGTTTCCGGATATCAAACGCACTGTGGAGTGCTGAAAACACCAGAAAACGTGTTTTCCGCATTCAATAGCACGAAAACAACGATTTCGGTGATTCTGCACACTTGTAACAGCAGAATCATGAAGATTATCACTGAAAATGCATATCTCAGCTGCAAACCCAACGATACCGAAGATATCGCTGTTTCCGCATGTCAAACGCACTGTGGAGTGCTGAAAACACCAGAAAACGTGTTTTCCGCATTCAATAGCACGAAAACAGCGATTTCGGTGATTCTGCACACTTGTAACAGAAGAATCATGAAGATTATCACTGAAAATGCGTATCTCAGCTGGAAACCCCACGAAAACGAAGATATCGCAGTTTCCGAATATCAAACGCAGAGTGGAGTGCTGAAAACACCAGAAAATTTGTTTTTCGCATTCAATAGCACGAAAACAGCGATTTCTGTGATTCTGCACACTTGTCACTGAAGAAACTCGAAGATTATCGTAGAAAATGCATATCACAGCTGGAAACAAGAGCGATACCAAAGGTATCGCAGTTTCCGCATATCAAACGCACTGTGGAGTGCTGAAAACACCAGTAAACGTGTTTTTCGCATTCAATAGCACGAAAACAGCGTTTTCGGTGATTCTGCACGCTTGTAACAGGAGAAACATGAAGATTATCACTGAAAATGCATATCTCAGCTGGAAACCCCACGAAAACGAAGATATCCCTGTTTCCGCACATCAAACGCACTGTCGGTTGCTGAAAACACCAGTAAACGTGTTTTTCGCATTCAATAGCACGAAAACAGCGATTTCGGTGATTCTGCACGCTTGTAACAGGAGAATCATGAAGATTATCACTGAAAATGCATATCTCAGCTGGAAACCCCACGAAAACGAAGATATCCCTGTTTCCGCACATCAAACGCACTGTGGAGTGCTGAAAACACCAGAAAACGTGTTTTTCACATTCAATAGCACGAAAACAGCGATTTCGGCGATTCTGCACACTTGCAACAGCAGAATCATGAATATTATCACTGAAAATGCATATCTCAACTGGAAACCCCACGCAAACGAAGATATCGCAGTTTCCGGATATCAAACGCACTGTGGAGTGCTGAAAACACCAGAAAACGTGTTTTCCGCATTCAATAGCACGAAAACAGCGATTTCGGTGATTCTGCACACTTGTAACAGCAGAATCATGAAGATTATCACTGAAAATGCATATCTCAGCTGGAAACCGCGCGCAAACGAAGATATCGCAGTTTCCGCATATCAAACGCAGAGTGGAGGGCTGAAAACACCAGAAAACGTGTTTTTCGCATTCAATAGCACGAAAACAGCGTTTTCGGTGATTCTGCACACTTGTAACAGCAGAATCATGAAGATTATCACTGAAAATGCATATCTCAGCTGGAAACAACAACGATACCGAAGATATCCCTGTTTCCGCACTTCAAACGCACTGTCGGGTGCTGAAAACACCAGAAAACGTGTTTTTCGCATTCAATAGCATGAAAACAGCGATTGCGGTGATACTGCACGCTTGTAACAGGAGAATCATGAAGATTATCACTGAAAATGCATATCTCAGCTGGAAACCGCGCGCAAACGAAGATATCGCAGTTTCCGCATATCAAACGCAGAGTGGAGTGCTGAAAACCCCAGTGAACGTGTTTTTCGAATTCAATAGCACGAAAACAGCGTTTTCGGTGATTCTGCACGCTTGTAACATGAGAATCATGAAGATTATCACTGAAAATGCATATCTCAGCTGGAAACCCCACGAAAACGAAGATATCCCTGTTTCCGCACATCAAACGCACTGTGGAGTGCTGAAAACACCAGCAAACGTGTTTTTCACATTCAATAGCACGAAAACAGCGATTTCGGCGATTCTGCACACTTGCAACAGCAGAATCATGAATATTATCACTGAAAATGCATATCTCAACTGGAAACCCCACGCAAACGAAGATATCGCAGTTTCCGGATATCAAACGCACTGTGGAGTGCTGAAAACACCAGAAAACGTGTTTTCCGCATTCAATAGCACGAAAACAGCGATTTCGGTGATTCTGCACACTTTTAACAGCAGAATCATGAATATTATCACTGAAAGTGCATATCTCAGCTGGAAACAACAACGATACCGAAGATATCCCTGTTTCCGCACATCAAACGCACTGTGGAGTGCTGAAAACACCAGAAAACGTGTTTTTCACATTCAATAGCACGAAAACAGCGATTTCGGCGATTCTGCACACTTGCAACAGCAGAATCATGAATATTATCACTGAAAATGCATATCTCAACTGGAAACCCCACGCAAACGAAGATATCGCAGTTTCCGGATATCAAACGCACTGTGGAGTGCTGAAAACACCAGAAAACGTGTTTTCCGCATTCAATAGCACGAAAACAGCGATTTCGGTGATTCTGCACACTTGTAACAGCAGAATCATGAAGATTATCACTGAAAATGCATATCTCAGCTGGAAACCGCGAGCAAACGAAGATATCGCAGTTTCCGCATATCAAACGAAGAGTGGAGGGCTGAAAACACCAGAAAACGTGTTTTTCGCATTCAATAGCACGAAAACAGCGTTTTCGATGATTCTGCACACTTGTAACAGCAGAATCATGAAGATTATCACTGAAAATGCATATCTCAGCTGGAAACAACAACGATACCGAAGATATCCCTGTTTCCGCACGTCAAACGCACTGTCGGGTGCTGAAAACACCAGAAAACGTGTTTTTCGCATTCAATAGCATGAAAACAGCGATTGCGGTGATACTGCACGCTTGTAACAGGAGAATCATGAAGATTATCACTGAAAATGCATATCTCAGCTGGAAACCGCGCGCAAACGAAGATATCGCAGTTTCCGCATATCAAACGCACTGTGGAGTGCTGAAAACCCCAGTAAACGTGTTTTTCGAATTCAATAGCACGAAAACAGCGTTTTCGGTGATTCTGCACACTTGTAACAGGAGAATCATGAAGATTATCACTGAAAATGCATATCTCAGCTGGAAACCCCACGAAAACGAAGATATCCCTGTTTCCGCACATCAAACGCACTGTCGGTTGCTGAAAACACCAGTAAACGTGTTTTTCGCATTCAATAGCACGAAAACAGCGTTTTCGGTGATTGTGCACGCTTGTAACAGGAGAATCATGAAGATTATCACTGAAAATGCATATATCAGCTGGAAACCCCACGAAAGCGAAGATATCCCTGTTTCCGCACATCAAACGCACTGTGGAGTGCTGAAAACACCAGAAAACGTATTTTTCAATAGCACGAAAACAGCGATTTCGGTGATTCTGCACCCTTGTAACAGCAGAATCATGAAGATTATTACTGAAAATGCATATCTCAGGTGGAAACCCAACGATACCGAAGATATCGCAGTTTCCGCATGTCAAACGCTCTGTGGAGTGCTGAAAACCCCAGAAAATGTGTTTTTCGCATTCAATAGCACGAAAACAGCGATTGCGGTGATTCTGCACACTTGTAACACCAGAATCATGAAGATTATCGCTGAAAATGCATATCACAGCTGGAAACAACAACGGTACCGAAGATATCCCTGTTTCCGCACATCAAACGCACCGTGGAGTGCTGAAAATACCAGAAAACGTGTTTTTCGCATTCAATAGCACGAAAACAGCGATTTGTGTGATTCTGCACACTTGTAACAGCAGAATCGTGAAGATTATCACTGAAAATGCATATCTCAGCTGCAAACAAAAACGATGACGAAGATATCGCAGTTTCCGCATATCAAACGCAGAGTGGAGGGCTGAAAACACCAGAAAACGTGTTTTTCGCATTCAATAGCACGAAAACAGCGTTTGCGGTGATTCTGCACGCTTGTAACAGCAGAATCATGAAGATTATCACTGAAAATGCATATCTCAGCTGGAAACCGCACGCAAACGAAGATATCGCAGTTTCCGCATATCAAACGCAGAGTGGAGTGCTGAAAACACGAGAAAACGTGTTTTTCGCATTCAATAGTACGAAAACAGTGTTTTCGGTGATTCTGCACACTTGTAACACCAGAATCATGAAGATTATCACTGAAAATGCATATCACAGCTGGAAACAACAACGATACCGAAGATATCCCTGTTTCCGCACATCAAACGCACTGTGGAGTGCTGACAACACCAGAAAACGTGTTTTTCGCATTCAATAGCACGAAAACAGTGTTTTCGGTGATTCTGCACACTTGTAACAGCAGAATCATGAAGATTATCACTGAAAAAGCGTATCTCAGCTGGAAACCCCACGCAAACGAAGATATCGCTGTTTCCGCATATCAAACGCACTGTGGAGTGCAGAAAACACCAGAAAACGTGTTTTTCGCATTCAATAGAACGAAAACAGCGATTTCGGTGATTCTGCACACTTGCAACAGCAGAATCATGAAGATTATCACTGAAAATGCATATCTCAACTGGAAACCCCACGCAAACGAAGATATCGCAGTTTCCGCATGTCAAACGAACTGTGGAGTGCTGAAAACACCAGAAAACGTGTTTTTCGCATTCAATAGCACGAAACAGCGATTTCGGTGATTCTGCACAATTGCAACAGCAGAATCATGAAGATTATCACTGAAAATGCATATCTCAACTGGAAACCCCACGCAAACGAAGATATCGCAGTTTCCGCATATCAAACGCTCTGTGGAGTGCTGACAACACCAGAAAACGTGTTTTTCGCATTCAGTAGTACGAAAACAGTGTTTTCGGTGATTCTGCACACTTGTAATAGCAGAATCATGAAGATTATCACTGAAAATGCATATCTCAACTGGAAACCCCACGCAAACGAAGATATCGCAGTTTCCGCATATCAAACGCACTGTGGAGTGCTGAAAACACCAGAAAACGTATTTTTCAATAGCACGAAAACAGCGATTTCGGTGATTCTGCACCCTTGTAACAGCAGAATCATGAAGATTATTACTGAAAATGCATATCTCAGGTGGAAACCCAACGATACCGAAGATATCGCAGTTTCCGCATGTCAAACGCTCTGTGGAGTGCTGAAAACCCCAGAAAATGTGTTTTTCGCAGTCAATAGCACGAAAACAGCGATTGCGGTGATTCTGCACACTTGTAACACCAGAATCATGAAGATTATCGCTGAAAATGCATATCACAGCTGGAAACAACAACGGTACCGAAGATATCCCTGTTTCCGCACATCAAACGCACTGTGGAGTGCTGAAAATACCAGAAAACGTGTTTTTCGCATTCAATAGCACGAAAACAGCGATTTGTGTGATTCTGCACACTTGTAACAGCAGAATCGTGAAGATTATCACTGAAAATGCATATCTCAGCTGCAAACCCAACGATACCGAAGATATCGCTGTTTCCGCATGTCAAACGCACTGTGGAGTGCTGAAAACACCAGAAAACGTGTTTTTCGCATTCAATAGCACGAAAACAGCGATTTCGGCGGTTCTGCACACTTGTAACAGCAGAATCATGAAGATTATCACTGAAAATGCATATCTCAGCTGGAAACAACAACGATACCGAACATATCGCTGTTTCCGCACATCAAACGCACTGTGGACTGCTGAAAACACCAGAAAACGTGTTTTTCGCATTCAATAGCACGAAAACAGCGTTTTCGGTGATTCTGCACGCTTGTAACAGCAGAATCATGAAGATTATCACTGAAAATGCATATCTCAGCTGGAAACAACAACGATACCGAAGATATCCCTGCTTCCGCACATCAAACGCACTGTGGAGTGCTGAAAACACCAGAAAACGTGTTTTTCGCATTCAATAGCACGAAAACAGTGTTTTCGGTGATTCTGCACACTTGTAACAGCAGAATCATGAAGATTATCACTGAAAATGCATATCTCAGCTGGAAACAACAACGATACCGAAGATTTCGCAGTTTCCACATATCAAACGCAGAGTGGAGGGCTGAAAACACCAGAACACGTGTTTTTCGCATTCAATAGCACGAAAACAGGGTTTTCGGTGATTCTGCACGCTTGTAACAGCAGAATCATGAAGATTATCACTGAAAATGCATATCTCAGCTGGAAACCGCGCGCAAACGAAGATATCGCAGTTTCCGCATATCAAACGCAGAGTGGAGGGCTGAAAACACCAGAAAACGTGTTTTTCGCATTCAATAGCACGAAAACAGCGTTTTCGGTGATTCTGCACACTTGTAACAGCAGAATCATGAAGATTATCACAGAAAATGCATATCTCAGCTGGAAACAACAAGGATACCGAAGATATCCCTGTTTCCGCACTTCAAACGCACTGTCGGGTGCTGAAAACACCAGAAAACGTGTTTTTCGCATTCAATAGCATGAAAACAGTGATTGCGGTGATACTGCACGCTTGTAACAGGAGAATCATGAAGATTATCACTGAAAATGCATATCTCAGCTGGAAACCGCGCGCAAACGAAGATATCGCAGTTTCCGCATATCAAACGCAGAGTGGAGTGCTGAAAACCCCAGTAAACGTGTTTTTCGAATTCAATAGCACGAAAACAGCGTTTTCGGTGATTCTGCACGCTTGTAACAGGAGAATCATGAAGATTATCACTGAAAATGCATATCTCAGCTGGAAACCCCACGAAAACGAAGATATCCCTGTTTCCGCACATCAAACGCACTGTGGAGTGCTGAACACACCAGAAAACGTGTTTTTCACATTCAATAGCACGAAAACAGCGATTTCGGCGATTCTGCACACTTGCAACAGCAGAATCATGAATATTATCACTGAAAATGCATATCTCAACTGGAAACCCCACGCAAACGAAGATATCGCAGTTTCCGGATATCAAACGCACTGTGGAGTGCTGAAAACACCAGAAAACGTGTTTTCCGCATTCAATAGCACGAAAACAACGATTTCGGTGATTCTGCACACTTGTAACAGCAGAATCATGAAGATTATCACTGAAAATGCATATCTCAGCTGCAAACCCAACGATACCGAAGATATCGCTGTTTCCGCATGTCAAACGCACTGTGGAGTGCTGAAAACACCAGAAAACGTGTTTTCCGCATTCAATAGCACGAAAACAGCGATTTCGGTGATTCTGCACACTTGTAACAGAAGAATCATGAAGATTATCACTGAAAATGCGTATCTCAGCTGGAAACCCCACGAAAACGAAGATATCGCAGTTTCCGAATATCAAACGCAGAGTGGAGTGCTGAAAACACCAGAAAATTTGTTTTTCGCATTCAATAGCACGAAAACAGCGATTTCTGTGATTCTGCACACTTGTCACTGAAGAAACTCGAAGATTATCGTAGAAAATGCATATCTCAGCTGGAAACAACAACGATACCGAAGGTATCGCAGTTTCCGCATATCAAACGCACTGTGGAGTGCTGAAAACACCAGTAAACGTGTTTTTCGCATTCAATAGCACGAAAACAGCGTTTTCGGTGATTCTGCACGCTTGTAACAGGAGAATCATGAAGATTATCACTGAAAATGCATATCTCACCTGGAAACCCCACGAAAACTTAGATATCCCTGTTTCCGCACATCAAACGCACTGTCGCGTGCTGAAAACACCAGAAAACGTGTTTTTCGCATTCAATTGCACGAAAACAGCGATTTCGGTGATTCTGCACACTTGTAACAGCAGAATCATGAAGATTATCACTGAAAATGCATATCTCAGCTGGAAACCCCACGAAAACGAAGATATCCCTGTTTCCGCACATCAAACGCACTGTCGCGTGCTGAAAACACCAGAAAACGTGTTCTTCGCATTCAATAGCACGAAAACGGCGTTTTCGGTGATTCTGCACACTTGTAACAGCATAATCATGAATATTATCACTGAAAGTGCATATCTCAGCTGGAAACAACAACGATACCGAAGATATCCCTGTTACCGCACATCAAACGCACTGTCGGGTGCTGAAAACACCAGAAAACGTGTTTTTCGCATTCAATAGCACGAAACAGCGATTTCGGTGATTCTGCACAATTGCAACAGCAGAATCATGAAGATTATCACTGAAAATGCATATCTCAACTGGAAACCCCACGCAAACGAAGATATCGCAGTTTCCGCATATCAAACGCTCTGTGGAGTGCTGACAACACCAGAAAACGTGTTTTTCGCATTCAGTAGTACGAAAACAGTGTTTTCGGTGATTCTGCACACTTGTAATAGCAGAATCATGAAGATTATCACTGAAAATGCATATCTCAACTGGAAACCCCACGCAAACGAAGATATCGCAGTTTCCGCATATCAAACGCACTGTGGAGTGCTGAAAACACCAGAAAACGTATTTTTCAATAGCACGAAAACAGCGATTTCGGTGATTCTGCACCCTTGTAACAGCAGAATCATGATGATTATTACTGAAAATGCATATCTCAGGTGGAAACCCAACGATACCGAAGATATCGCAGTTTCCGCATGTCAAACGCTCTGTGGAGTGCTGAAAACCCCAGAAAATGTGTTTTTCGCAGTCAATAGCACGAAAACAGCGATTGCGGTGATTCTGCACACTTGTAACACCAGAATCATGAAGATTATCGCTGAAAATGCATATCACAGCTGGAAACAACAACGGTACCGAAGATATCCCTGTTTCCGCACATCAAACGCACTGTGGAGTGCTGAAAATACCAGAAAACGTGTTTTTCGCATTCAATAGCACGAAAACAGCGATTTGTGTGATTCTGCACACTTGTAACAGCAGAATCGTGAAGATTATCACTGAAAATGCATATCTCAGCTGCAAACCCAACGATACCGAAGATATCGCTGTTTCCGCATGTCAAACGCACTGTGGAGTGCTGAAAACACCAGAAAACGTGTTTTTCGCATTCAATAGCACGAAAACAGCGATTTCGGCGGTTCTGCACACTTGTAACAGCAGAATCATGAAGATTATCACTGAAAATGCATATCTCAGCTGGAAACAACAACGATACCGAACATATCGCTGTTTCCGCACATCAAACGCACTGTGGACTGCTGAAAACACCAGAAAACGTGTTTTTCGCATTCAATAGGACGAAAACAGCGTTTTCGGTGATTCTGCACGCTTGTAACAGCAGAATCATGAAGATTATCACTGAAAATGCATATCTCAGCTGGAAACAACAACGATACCGAAGATATCCCTGTTTCCGCACATCAAACGCACTGTGGAGTGCTGAAAACACCAGAAAACGTGTTTTTCGCATTCAATAGCACGAAAACAGTGTTTTCGGTGATTCTGCACACTTGTAACAGCAGAATCATGAAGATTATCACTGAAAATGCATATCTCAGCTGGAAACAACAACGATACCGAAGATTTCGCAGTTTCCACGTATCAAACGCAGAGTGGAGGGCTGAAAACACCAGAACACGTGTTTTTCGCATTCAATAGCACGAAAACAGGGTTTTCGGTGATTCTGCACGCTTGTAACAGCAGAATCATGAAGATTATCACTGAAAATGCATATCTCAGCTGGAAACCGCGCGCAAACGAAGATATCGCAGTTTCCGCATATCAAACGCAGAGTGGAGGGCTGAAAACACCAGAAAACGTGTTTTTCGCATTCAATAGCACGAAAACAGCGTTTTCGGTGATTCTGCACACTTGTAACAGCAGAATCATGAAGATTATCACTGAAAATGCATATCTCAGCTGGAAACAACAACGATACCGAAGATATCCCTGTTTCCGCACTTCAAACGCACTGTCGGGTGCTGAAAACACCAGAAAACGTGTTTTTCGCATTCAATAGCATGAAAACAGTGATTGCGGTGATACTGCACGCTTGTAACAGGAGAATCATGAAGATTATCACTGAAAATGCATATCTCAGCTGGAAACCGCGCGCAAACGAAGATATCGCAGTTTCCGCATATCAAACGCAGAGTGGAGTGCTGAAAACCCCAGTAAACGTGTTTTTCGAATTCAATAGCACGAAAACAGCGTTTTCGGCGATTCTGCACGCTTGTAACAGGAGAATCATGAAGATTATCACTGAAAATGCATATCTCAGCTGGAAACCCCACGAAAACGAAGATATCCCTGTTTCCGCACATCAAACGCACTGTGGAGTGCTGAACACACCAGAAAACGTGTTTTTCACATTCAATAGCACGAAAACAGCGATTTCGGCGATTCTGCACACTTGCAACAGCAGAATCATGAATATTATCACTGAAAATGCATATCTCAACTGGAAACCCCACGCAAACGAAGATATCGCAGTTTCCGGATATCAAACGCACTGTGGAGTGCTGAAAACACCAGAAAACGTGTTTTCCGCATTCAATAGCACGAAAACAACGATTTCGGTGATTCTGCACACTTGTAACAGCAGAATCATGAAGATTATCACTGAAAATGCATATCTCAGCTGCAAACCCAACGATACCGAAGATATCGCTGTTTCCGCATGTCAAACGCACTGTGGAGTGCTGAAAACACCAGAAAACGTGTTTTCCGCATTCAATAGCACGAAAACAGCGATTTCGGTGATTCTGCACACTTGTAACAGAAGAATCATGAAGATTATCACTGAAAATGCGTATCTCAGCTGGAAACCCCACGAAAACGAAGATATCGCAGTTTCCGAATATCAAACGCAGAGTGGAGTGCTGAAAACACCAGAAAATTTGTTTTTCGCATTCAATAGCACGAAAACAGCGATTTCTGTGATTCTGCACACTTGTCACTGAAGAAACTCGAAGATTATCGTAGAAAATGCATATCTCAGCTGGAAACAACAACGATACCGAAGGTATCGCAGTTTCCGCATATCAAACGCACTGTGGAGTGCTGAAAACACCAGTAAACGTGTTTTTCGCATTCAATAGCACGAAAACAGCGTTTTCGGTGATTCTGCACGCTTGTAACAGGAGAATCATGAAGATTATCACTGAAAATGCATATCTCACCTGGAAACCCCACGAAAACTTAGATATCCCTGTTTCCGCACATCAAACGCACTGTCGCGTGCTGAAAACACCAGAAAACGTGTTTTTCGCATTCAATTGCACGAAAACAGCGATTTCGGTGATTCTGCACACTTGTAACAGCAGAATCATGAAGATTATCACTGAAAATGCATATCTCAGCTGGAAACCCCACGAAAACGAAGATATCCCTGTTTCCGCACATCAAACGCACTGTCGCGTGCTGAAAACACCAGAAAACGTGTTCTTCGCATTCAATAGCACGAAAACAGCGATTTCGGTGATTCTGCACACTTGTAACAGCAGAATCATGAAGATTATCACTGAAAATGCATATCTCAGCTGGAAACAACAACGATACCGAAGATATCCCTGTTTCCGCACATCAAACGCACTGTGGAGTGCTGAAAATACCAGAAAACGTGTTTTTCGCATTCAATTGCACGAAAACAGCGATTACGGTGATTCTGCACACTTGTAACAGCAGAATCATGAAGATTATCACTGAAAATGCATATCTCACCTGGAAACCCCACGAAAACGAAGATATCCCTGTTTCCGCACATCAAACGCACTGTCGCGTGCTGAAAACACCAGAAAACGTGTTTTTCGCATTCAATTGCACGAAAACAGCGATTTCGGTGATTCTGCACACTTGTAACAGCAGAATCATGAAGATTATCACTGAAAATGCATATCTCAGCTGGAAACCCCACGAAAACGAAGATATCCCTGTTTCCGCACATCAAACGCACTGTCGCGTGCTGAAAACACCAGAAAACGTGTTCTTCGCATTCAATTGCACGAAAACAGCGATTTCGGTGATTCTGCACACTTGTAACAGCAGAATCATGAAGATTATCACTGAAAATGCATATCTCAACTGGAAACCCCACGCAAACGAAGATATCGCAGTTTCCGGATATCAAACGCACTGTGGAGTGCTGAAAACACCAGAAAACGTGTTTTCCGCATTCAATAGCACGAAAACAACGATTTCGGTGATTCTGCACACTTGTAACAGCAGAATCATGAAGATTATCACTGAAAATGCATATCTCAGCTGCAAACCCAACGATACCGAAGATATCGCTGTTTCCGCATGTCAAACGCACTGTGGAGTGCTGAAAACACCAGAAAACGTGTTTTCCGCATTCAATAGCACGAAAACAGCGATTTCGGTGATTCTGCACACTTGTAACAGAAGAATCATGAAGATTATCACTGAAAATGCGTATCTCAGCTGGAAACCCCACGAAAACGAAGATATCGCAGTTTCCGAATATCAAACGCAGAGTGGAGTGCTGAAAACACCAGAAAATTTGTTTTTCGCATTCAATAGCACGAAAACAGCGATTTCTGTGATTCTGCACACTTGTCACTGAAGAAACTCGAAGATTATCGTAGAAAATGCATATCTCAGCTGGAAACAACAACGATACCGAAGGTATCGCAGTTTCCGCATATCAAACGCACTGTGGAGTGCTGAAAACACCAGTAAACGTGTTTTTCGCATTCAATAGCACGAAAACAGCGTTTTCGGTGATTCTGCACGCTTGTAACAGGAGAATCATGAAGATTATCACTGAAAATGCATATCTCACCTGGAAACCCCACGAAAACTTAGATATCCCTGTTTCCGCACATCAAACGCACTGTCGCGTGCTGAAAACACCAGAAAACGTGTTTTTCGCATTCAATTGCACGAAAACAGCGATTTCGGTGATTCTGCACACTTGTAACAGCAGAATCATGAAGATTATCACTGAAAATGCATATCTCAGCTGGAAACCCCACGAAAACGAAGATATCCCTGTTTCCGCACATCAAACGCACTGTCGCGTGCTGAAAACACCAGAAAACGTGTTCTTCGCATTCAATAGCACGAAAACGGCGTTTTCGGTGATTCTGCACACTTGTAACAGCATAATCATGAATATTATCACTGAAAGTGCATATCTCAGCTGGAAACAACAACGATACCGAAGATATCCCTGTTACCGCACATCAAACGCACTGTCGGGTGCTGAAAACACCAGAAAACGTGTTTCTCGCATTCAATAGCACGAAAACAGCGATTTCGGTGATTCTGCACACTTGTAACAGCAGAATCATGAAGATTATCACTGAAAATGCATATCTCAGCTGGAAACAACAACGATACCGAAGATATCCCTGTTTCCGCACATCAAACGCACTGTGGAGTGCTGAAAATACCAGAAAACGTGTTTTTCGCATTCAATTGCACGAAAACAGCGATTACGGTGATTCTGCACACTTGTAACAGCAGAATCATGAAGATTATCACTGAAAATGCATATCTCACCTGGAAACCCCACGAAAACGAAGATATCCCTGTTTCCGCACATCAAACGCACTGTCGCGTGCTGAAAACACCAGAAAACGTGTTTTTCGCATTCAATTGCACGAAAACAGCGATTTCGGTGATTCTGCACACTTGTAACAGCAGAATCATGAAGATTATCACTGAAAATGCATATCTCAGCTGGAAACCCCACGAAAACGAAGATATCCCTGTTTCCGCACATCAAACGCACTGTCGCGTGCTGAAAACACCAGAAAACGTGTTCTTCGCATTCAATTGCACGAAAACAGCGATTTCGGTGATTCTGCACACTTGTAACAGCAGAATCATGAAGATTATCACTGAAAATGCATATCTCAACTGGAAACCCCACGCAAACGAAGATATCGCAGTTTCCGAATATCAAACGCAGAGTGGAGTGCTGATAACACCAGCAAACGTGTTTTTCGCATTCAATAGCACGAAAACAGCGTTTTCGGTGATTCTGCACACTTGTAACAGCAGAATCATGAAGATTATCACTGAAAATGCATATCTCAGCTGGAAACCGCACGCAAACGATGATATCGCAGTTTCCGCATATCAAACGCAGAGTGGAGGGCTGAAAACACCAGAAAACGTGTTTTTCGCATTCAATAGCACGAAAACAGTGTTTTCGGTGATTCTGCACGCTTGCAACAGCAGAATCATGAAGATTATCACTGAAAATGCATATCTCAGCTGGAAACAACAACGATACCGAAGATATCGCAGTTTCCGCATATCAAACGCACTGTGGAGTGCTGAAAACACCAGAAAACGTGTTTTTCGCATTCAATAGCACGAAAACAGCGATTTCGGTGATTCTGCACGCTTGTAACAGCAGAATCATGAAGATTATCACTGAAAATGCATATCTCAGCTGGAAACCGCACGCAAACGATGATATCGCAGTTTCCGCATATCAAACGCAGAGTGGAGGGCTGAAAACACCAGAAAACGTGTTTTTCGCATTCAATAGCACGAAAACAGTGTTTTCGGTGATTCTGCACGCTTGCAACAGCAGAATCATGAAGATTATCACTGAAAATGCATATCTCAGCTGGAAACAACAACGATACCGAAGATATCGCAGTTTCCGCATATCAAACGCACTGTGGAGTGCTGAAAACACCAGAAAACGTGTTTTTCGCATTCAATAGCACGAAAACAGGGATTTCGGTGATTCTGCACACTTGTAACAGCAGAATCATGAAGATTATCACTGAAAATGCATATCTCAGCTGGAAACAACAACGATACCGAAGATATCCCTGTTACCGCACATCAAACGCACTGTGGAGTGCTGAAAACACCAGAAAACGTGTTTTTCGCATTCAATAGCACGAAAACAGCGTTTTCGGTGATTCTGCACGCTTGTAACAGCAGAATCATGAAGATTATCACTGAAAATGCATATCTCAGCTGGAAACCGCACGCAAACGATGATATCGCAGTTTCCGCATATCAAACGCACTGTCGGGTGCTGAAAACACCAGAAAACGTGTTTCTCGCATTCAATAGCACGAAAACAGCGATTTCGGTGATTCTGCACACTTGTAACAGCAGAATCATGAAGATTATCACTGAAAATGCATATCTCAGCTGGAAACAACAACGATACCGAAGATATCCCTGTTTCCGCACATCAAACGCACTGTGGAGTGCTGAAAACACCAGAAAACGTGTTTTTCGCATTCAATAGCACGAAAACAGGGATTTCGGTGATTCTGCACACTTGTAACAGCAGAATCATGAAGATTATCACTGAAAATGCATATCTCAGCTGGAAACAACAACGATACCGAAGATATCCCTGTTACCGCACATCAAACGCACTGTGGAGTGCTGAAAACACCAGAAAACGTGTTTTTCGCATTCAATAGCACGAAAACAGCGTTTTCGGTGATTCTGCACGCTTGTAACAGCAGAATCATGAAGATTATCACTGAAAATGCATATCTCAGCTGGAAACCGCACGCAAACGATGATATCGCAGTTTCCGCATATCAAACGCACTGTCGGGTGCTGAAAACACCAGAAAACGTGTTTCTCGCATTCAATAGCACGAAAACAGCGATTTCGGTGATTCTGCACACTTGTAACAGCAGAATCATGAAGATTATCACTGAAAATGCATATCTCAGCTGGAAACAACAACGATACCGAAGATATCCCTGTTTCCGCACATCAAACGCACTGTGGAGTGCTGAAAACACCAGAAAACGTGTTTTTCGCATTCAATAGCACGAAAACAGTGTTTTCGGTGATTCTGCACACTTGTAACAGCAGAATCATGAAGATTATCACTGAAAATGCATATCTCAGCTGGAAACAACAACGATACCGAAGATATCGCAGTTTCCGCATATCAAACGCAGAGTGGAGTGCTGAAAACCCCAGTAAACGTGTTTTTCGAATTCAATAGCACGAAAACAGCGTTTTCGGTGATTCTGCACGCTTGTAACAGCAGAATCATGAAGATTATCACTGAAAATGCATATCTCAGCTGGAAACCGCACGCAAACGCAGATATCGCAGTTTCCGCATATGAAACGCAGAGTGGAGTGCTGAAAACACCAGAAAACGTGTTTTTCGCATTCAATAGCACGAAAACAGCGTTTTCGGTGATTCTGCACACTTGTAAAAGCAGAATCATGAAGATTATCACTGAAAATGCATATCTCAACTGGGAACCCCACGAAAACGAAGATATCCCTGTTTCCGCACATCAATCGCACTGTCGGGTGCTGAAAACTCCAGAAAACGTGTTTTTCGCATTCAATTGCACGAAAACAGCGATTTCGGTGATTCTGCACACTTGTAACAGCAGAATCATGAAGATTATCACTGAAAATGCATATCTCAACTGGGAACCCCACGAAAACGAAGATATCCCTGTTTCCGCACATCAAACGCACTGTGGAGTGCTGAAAACACCAGAAAACGTGTTTTTCGCATTCAATAGCACGAAAACAGCGTTGTCGGTGATTCTGCACACTTGTAACAGCAGAATCATGAAGATTATCACTGAAAATGCATATCTCAGCTGGAAACAACAACGATACCGAAGATATCCCTGTTTCTGCACATCAAACGCACTGTCGGGTGCTGAAAACACCAGAAAACGTGTTTTTCGCATTCAATAGCATGAAAACAGCGATTGCGGTGATTCTGCACACTTGTAACAGCAGAATCATGAAGATTATCACTGAAAATGCATATCTCAACTGGGAACCCCACGAAAACGAAGATATCCCTGTTTCCGCACATCAAACGCACTGTGGAGTGCTGAAAACACCAGAAAACGTGTTTTTCGCATTCAATAGCACGAAAACAGCGTTGTCGGTGATTCTGCACACTTGTAACAGCAGAATCATGAAGATTATCACTGAAAATGCATATCTCAACTGGGAACCCCACGAAAACGAAGATATCCCTGTTTCCGCACATCAAACGCACTGTGGAGTGCTGAAAACACCAGAAAACGTGTTTTTCGCATTCAATAGCACGAAAACAGCGATTCCGGTGATTCTGCACACTTGTAACAGCAGAATCATGAAGATTTTCTCTGAAAATGCATATCTCAGCTGGAAAGAACAACGATACCGAAGATATCCATGTTTACGCACATCAAACGCACTGTGGAGTGCTGAAAACACCAGAAAACGTGTTTTTCGCATTCAATAGCACGAAAACAGTGTTTTCGGTGATTCTGCACACTTGTAACAGCAGAATCATAAAGATTATCACAGAAAATGCATATCTCAGCTGGAAACAACAACGATACCGAAGATATCCCTGTTTCCGCACATCAATCGCACTGTCGGGTGCAGAAAACTCCAGAAAACGTGTTTTTCGCATTCAATTGCACGAAAACAGCGATTTCGGCGATTCTGCACACTTGTAACAGCAGAATCATGAAGATTATCACTGAAAATGCATATCTCAACTGGGAACCCCACGAAAACGAAGATATCCCTGTTTCCGCACATCAAACGCACTGTGGAGTGCTGAAAACACCAGAAAACGTGTTTTTCGCATTCAATAGCACGAAAACAGCGATTTCGGTGATTCTGCACACTTGTAACAGCAGAATCATGAAGATTATCTCTGAAAATGCATATCTCAGCTGGAAAGAACAACGATACCGAAGATATCCATGTTTACGCACATCAAACGCACTGTGGAGTGCTGAAAACACCACAAAACGTGTTTTTCGCATTGAATAGCACGAAAACAGCGATTTCGGTGATTCTGCACACTTGTAACAGCAGAATCATGAAGATTATCGCTGAAAATGCATATCTCAGCTGGAAACCCAACGATACCGAAGATATCGCAGTTTCCGCATGTCAAACGCTCTGTGGAGTGCTGAAAACACCACAAAACGTGTTTTTCGCATTCAATAGCACGAAAACAGCGATTTCGGTGATTCTGCACACTTGAAACAGCAGAATCATGAAGATTATCACTGAAAATGCATATCTCAACTGGAAACCCCACGCAAACGAAGATATCGCAGTTTCCGCATATCAAACGCACTGTGGAGTGCTGAAAACACCAGAAAACGTGTTTTTCGCATTCAATAGCACGAACACAGCGATTTCGGTGATTCTGCACACTTGCAACAGCAGAATCATGAAGATTATCACTGAAAATGCATATCTCAACTGGAAACCCCACGCAAACGAAGATATCGCAGTTTCCGCATATCAAACGCACTGTGGAGTGCTGAAAACACCAGAAAACGTGTTTTTCGCATTCAATAGCACGAAAACAGCGATTTCGGTGATTCTGCACACTTGTAACAGCAGAATCATGAAGATTATCACTGAAAATGCGTATCTCAGCTGGAAACCCCACGCAAACGAAGATATCGCAGTTTCCGCATATCAAACGCTCTGTGGAGTGCTGACAACACCAGAAAACGTGTTTTTCGCATTCAATAGCACGAAAACAGCGATTTCGGTGGTTCTGCACACTTGTAACGGCAGAATCATGAAGATTATCACTGAAAATGCGTATCTCAGCTGGAAACCCCACGCAAACGAAGATACCGCAGTTTCCGCATATCAAACGCTCTGTGGAGTGCTGACAACAGCAGAAAACGTGTTTTTCGCATTCAATAGCACGAAAACAGTGTTTTCGGTGATTCTGCACACTTGTAACAGCAGAATCATGAAGATTATCACTGAAAAAGCGTATCTCAGCTGGAAACCCCACATAAACGAAGATATCGCTGTTTCCGCATATCAAACGCACTGTGGAGTGCTGGAAACACCAGAAAACGTGTTTTTCGCATTCAATAGCACGAAAACGGTGTTTTCGGTGATTCTGCACACTTGTAACAGCAGAATCATGAAGATTATCACTGAAAAAGCGTATCTCAGCTGGAAACCCCACATAAACGAAGATATCGCTGTTTCCGCATATCAAACGCACTGTGGAGTGCTGAAAACACCAGAAAGCGTGTTTTTCGCATTCAATAGCACGAAAACAGCGATTTCGGTGATTCTGCACACTTGAAACAGCAGAATCATGAAGATTATCACTGAAAATGCATATCTCAGCTGGAAACCCAACGATACCGAAGATATCGCTGTTTCCGCGTGTCAAACGCTCTGTGGAGTGCTGAAAACACTAGAAAACGTGTTTTTCGCATTCAATAGCACGAAAACAGCGATTTCGGTGATTCGGCACACTTGTATCAGCAGAATCATGAAGATTATCGCTGAAAATGCATATCTCAGCTGGAAACCCAACGATACCGAAGATATCGCAGTTTCCGCATGTCAAACGCTCTGTGGAGTGCTGAAAACACCACAAAACGTGTTTTTCGTATTGAATAGCACGAAAACAGCGATTTCGGTGATTCTGCACACTTGTAACTGCAGAATCATGAAGATTATCACTGAAAATGCATATCTCAACTGGAAACCCCACGCAAACGAAGATATCGCAGTTTCCGCATATCAAACGCACTGTGGAGTGCTGAAAACACCAGAAAACGTGTTTTTCGCATTCAATAGCACGAAAACAGCGATTTCGGTGATTCTGCACACTTGTAACAGCAGAATCATGAAGATTATCACTGAAAATGCGTATCTCAGCTGGAAACCCCACGCAAACGAAGATATCGCAGTTTCCGCATATCAAACGCTCTGTGGAGTGCTGACAACACCAGAAAACGTGTTTTTCGCATTCAATAGCACGAAAACAGCGATTTCGGTGATTCTGCACACTTGTAACGGCAGAATCATGAAGATTATCACTGAAAATGCGTATCTCAGCTGGAAACCCCACGCAAACGAAGATACCGCAGTTTCCGCATATCAAACGCTCTGTGGAGTGCTGACAACAGCAGAAAACGTGTTTTTCGCATTCAATAGCACGAAAACAGTGTTTTCGGTGATTCTGCACACTGGTAACAGCAGAATCATGAAGATTATCACTGAAAAAGCGTATCTCAGCTGGAAACCCCACATAAACGAAGATATCGCTGTTTCCGCATATCAAACGCACTGTGGAGTGCTGGAAACACCAGAAAACGTGTTTTTCGCATTCAATAGCACGAAAACAGCGATTTCGGTGATTCTGCACCCTTGCAACAGCAGAATCATGAAGATTATCACTGAAAATGCATATCTCACCTGGAAACCCCACGCAAACGAAGATATCGCAGATTCCGCATATCAAACGCAGTGTGGAGTGCTGAAAACACCAGAAAACGTGTTTTTCGCATTCAATAGCACGAAACAGCGATTTCGGTGATTCTGCACACTTGCAACAGCAGAATCATGAAGATTATCACTGAAAATGCATATCTCAACTGGAAACCCCACGCAAACGAAGATATCGCAGTTTCCGCATATCAAACGCTCTGTGGAGTGCTGACAACACCAGAAAACGTGTTTTTCGCATTCAATAGCACGAAAACAGCGATTTCGGTGATTCTGCACACTTGTAACAGCAGAATCATGAAGATTATCTCTGAAAATGCATATCTCAGCTGGAAAGAACAACGATACCGAAGATATCCATGTTTACGCACATCAAACGCACTGTGGAGTGCTGAAAACACCACAAAACGTGTTTTTCGCATTGAATAGCACGAAAACAGCGATTTCGGTGATTCTGCACACTTGTAACAGCAGAATCATGAAGATTATCGCTGAAAATGCATATCTCAGCTGGAAACCCAACGATACCGAAGATATCGCAGTTTCCGCATGTCAAACGCTCTGTGGAGTGCTGAAAACACCACAAAACGTGTTTTTCGCATTCAATAGCACGAAAACAGCGATTTCGGTGATTCTGCACACTTGAAACAGCAG
The DNA here is from genome assembly GCA_951804975.1 of Anthophora plumipes. Lineage (NCBI taxonomy): Eukaryota > Metazoa > Arthropoda > Insecta > Hymenoptera > Apidae > Anthophora > Anthophora plumipes. Next base: position 45,757 of record CATORF010000137.1, on the reverse strand, counting down.
AATCATGAAGATTATCACTGAAAATGCATATCTCAACTGGAAACCCCACGCAAACGAAGATATCGCAGTTTCCGCATATCAAACGCACTGTGGAGTGCTGAAAACACCAGAAAACGTGTTTTTCGCATTCAATAGCACGAACACAGCGATTTCGGTGATTCTGCACACTTGCAACAGCAGAATCATGAAGATTATCACTGAAAATGCATATCTCAACTGGAAACCCCACGCAAACGAAGATATCGCAGTTTCCGCATATCAAACGCACTGTGGAGTGCTGAAAACACCAGAAAACGTGTTTTTCGCATTCAATAGCACGAAAACAGCGATTTCGGTGATTCTGCACACTTGTAACAGCAGAATCATGAAGATTATCACTGAAAATGCGTATCTCAGCTGGAAACCCCACGCAAACGAAGATATCGCAGTTTCCGCATATCAAACGCTCTGTGGAGTGCTGACAACACCAGAAAACGTGTTTTTCGCATTCAATAGCACGAAAACAGCGATTTCGGTGGTTCTGCACACTTGTAACGGCAGAATCATGAAGATTATCACTGAAAATGCGTATCTCAGCTGGAAACCCCACGCAAACGAAGATACCGCAGTTTCCGCATATCAAACGCTCTGTGGAGTGCTGACAACAGCAGAAAACGTGTTTTTCGCATTCAATAGCACGAAAACAGTGTTTTCGGTGATTCTGCACACTTGTAACAGCAGAATCATGAAGATTATCACTGAAAAAGCGTATCTCAGCTGGAAACCCCACATAAACGAAGATATCGCTGTTTCCGCATATCAAACGCACTGTGGAGTGCTGAAAACACCAGAAAGCGTGTTTTTCGCATTCAATAGCACGAAAACAGCGATTTCGGTGATTCTGCACACTTGAAACAGCAGAATCATGAAGATTATCACTGAAAATGCATATCTCAGCTGGAAACCCAACGATACCGAAGATATCGCTGTTTCCGCGTGTCAAACGCTCTGTGGAGTGCTGAAAACACTAGAAAACGTGTTTTTCGCATTCAATAGCACGAAAACAGCGATTTCGGTGATTCGGCACACTTGTATCAGCAGAATCATGAAGATTATCGCTGAAAATGCATATCTCAGCTGGAAACCCAACGATACCGAAGATATCGCAGTTTCCGCATGTCAAACGCTCTGTGGAGTGCTGAAAACACCACAAAACGTGTTTTTCGTATTGAATAGCACGAAAACAGCGATTTCGGTGATTCTGCACACTTGTAACTGCAGAATCATGAAGATTATCACTGAAAATGCATATCTCAACTGGAAACCCCACGCAAACGAAGATATCGCAGTTTCCGCATATCAAACGCACTGTGGAGTGCTGAAAACACCAGAAAACGTGTTTTTCGCATTCAATAGCACGAAAACAGCGATTTCGGTGATTCTGCACACTTGTAACAGCAGAATCATGAAGATTATCACTGAAAATGCGTATCTCAGCTGGAAACCCCACGCAAACGAAGATATCGCAGTTTCCGCATATCAAACGCTCTGTGGAGTGCTGACAACACCAGAAAACGTGTTTTTCGCATTCAATAGCACGAAAACAGCGATTTCGGTGATTCTGCACACTTGTAACGGCAGAATCATGAAGATTATCACTGAAAATGCGTATCTCAGCTGGAAACCCCACGCAAACGAAGATACCGCAGTTTCCGCATATCAAACGCTCTGTGGAGTGCTGACAACAGCAGAAAACGTGTTTTTCGCATTCAATAGCACGAAAACAGTGTTTTCGGTGATTCTGCACACTGGTAACAGCAGAATCATGAAGATTATCACTGAAAAAGCGTATCTCAGCTGGAAACCCCACATAAACGAAGATATCGCTGTTTCCGCATATCAAACGCACTGTGGAGTGCTGGAAACACCAGAAAACGTGTTTTTCGCATTCAATAGCACGAAAACAGCGATTTCGGTGATTCTGCACCCTTGCAACAGCAGAATCATGAAGATTATCACTGAAAATGCATATCTCACCTGGTAACCCCACGCAAACGAAGATATCGCAGATTCCGCATATCAAACGCAGTGTGGAGTGCTGAAAACACCAGAAAACGTGTTTTTCGCATTCAATAGCACGAAACAGCGATTTCGGTGATTCTGCACACTTGCAACAGCAGAATCATGAAGATTATCACTGAAAATGCATATCTCAACTGGAAACCCCACGCAAACGAAGATATCGCAGTTTCCGCATATCAAACGCTCTGTGGAGTGCTGACAACACCAGAAAACGTGTTTTTCGCATTCAATAGTACGAAAACAGTGTTTTCGGTGATTCTGCACACTTGCAACAGCAGAATCATGAAGATTATCACTGAAAATGCATATCTCAACTGGAAACCCCACGCAAACGAAGATATCGCAGTTTCCGCATATCAAACGCTCTGTGGAGTGCTGAAAACACCAGAAAACGTGTTTTTCGCATTCAATAGCACGAAAACAGCGATTTCGGTGATTCTGCACACTTGTAACAGCAGAATCATGAAGATTATCACTGAAAATGCATATCTCAGCTGGAAACCCAACGATACCGAAGATATCGCAGTTTCCGCATGTCAAACGCTCTGTGGCGTGCTGAAAACACCAGAAAACGTGTTTTTCGCATTCAATAGCACGAAAACAGCGATTTCGGTGATTCTGCACACTTGTAACAGCAGAATGATGAAGATTATCACTGAAAAAGCGTATCTCAGCTGGAAACCCCACATAAACGAAGATATCGCTGTTTCCGCATATCAAACGCACTGTGGAGTGCTGAAAACACCAGAAAGCGTGTTTTTCGCATTCAATAGCACGAAAACAGCGATTTCGGTGATTCTGCACACTTGTAACAGCAGAATCATGAAGATTATCACTGAAAATGCATATCTCAGCTGGAAACCCAACGATACCGAAGATATCGCAGTTTCCGCATGTCAAACGCTCTGTGGCGTGCTGAAAACACCAGAAAACATGTTTTTCGCATTCAATAGCACGAAAACAGCGATTTCGGCGATTCTGCACACTTGTAACAGCAGAATCATGAAGATTATCACTGAAAATGCATATCTCAGCTGGAAACAACAACGATACCGAAGATATCCCTGTTTCCGCACATCAATCGCACTGTCGGGTGCTGAAAACACCAAAAAACGTGTTTTTCGCATTCAATAGCACGAAAACAGCGTTTTCGGTGATTCTGCACGCTTGTAACAGCAGAATCATGAAGATTATCACTGAAAATGCATATCTCAGCTGGAAACCCCACGAAAACGACGATATCCCTGTTTCCGCACATCAAACGCACTGTCGGGTGCTGAAAACACCAGAAAACGTGTTTTTCGCATTCAATAGCACGAAAACAGCGATATAGGTGATTCTGCACACTTGTAACAGCAGAATCATGAAGATTATCTCTGAAAATGCATATCTCAGCTGGAAAGAACAACGATACCGAAGATATCCATGTTTACGCACATCAAACGCACTGTGGAGTGCTGAAAACACCACAAAACGTGTTTTTCGCATTGAATAGCACGAAAACAGCGATTTCGGTGATTCTGCACACTTGTAACAGCAGAATCATGAAGATTATCGCTGAAAATGCATATCTCAGCTGGAAACCCAACGATACCGAAGATATCGCAGTTTCCGCATGTCAAACGCTCTGTGGAGTGCTGAAAACACCACAAAACGTGTTTTTCGCATTCAATAGCACGAAAACAGCGATTTCGGTGATTCTGCACACTTGAAACAGCAGAATCATGAAGATTATCACTGAAAATGCATATCTCAACTGGAAACCCCACGCAAACGAAGATATCGCAGTTTCCGCATATCAAACGCACTGTGGAGTGCTGAAAACACCAGAAAACGTGTTTTTCGCATTCAATAGCACGAACACAGCGATTTCGGTGATTCTGCACACTTGCAACAGCAGAATCATGAAGATTATCACTGAAAATGCATATCTCAACTGGAAACCCCACGCAAACGAAGATATCGCAGTTTCCGCATATCAAACGCACTGTGGAGTGCTGAAAACACCAGAAAACGTGTTTTTCGCATTCAATAGCACGAAAACAGCGATTTCGGTGATTCTGCACACTTGTAACAGCAGAATCATGAAGATTATCACTGAAAATGCGTATCTCAGCTGGAAACCCCACGCAAACGAAGATATCGCAGTTTCCGCATATCAAACGCTCTGTGGAGTGCTGACAACACCAGAAAACGTGTTTTTCGCATTCAATAGCACGAAAACAGCGATTTCGGTGGTTCTGCACACTTGTAACGGCAGAATCATGAAGATTATCACTGAAAATGCGTATCTCAGCTGGAAACCCCACGCAAACGAAGATACCGCAGTTTCCGCATATCAAACGCTCTGTGGAGTGCTGACAACAGCAGAAAACGTGTTTTTCGCATTCAATAGCACGAAAACAGTGTTTTCGGTGATTCTGCACACTTGTAACAGCAGAATCATGAAGATTATCACTGAAAAAGCGTATCTCAGCTGGAAACCCCACATAAACGAAGATATCGCTGTTTCCGCATATCAAACGCACTGTGGAGTGCTGGAAACACCAGAAAACGTGTTTTTCGCATTCAATAGCACGAAAACGGTGTTTTCGGTGATTCTGCACACTTGTAACAGCAGAATCATGAAGATTATCACTGAAAAAGCGTATCTCAGCTGGAAACCCCACATAAACGAAGATATCGCTGTTTCCGCATATCAAACGCACTGTGGAGTGCTGAAAACACCAGAAAGCGTGTTTTTCGCATTCAATAGCACGAAAACAGCGATTTCGGTGATTCTGCACACTTGAAACAGCAGAATCATGAAGATTATCACTGAAAATGCATATCTCAGCTGGAAACCCAACGATACCGAAGATATCGCTGTTTCCGCGTGTCAAACGCTCTGTGGAGTGCTGAAAACACTAGAAAACGTGTTTTTCGCATTCAATAGCACGAAAACAGCGATTTCGGTGATTCGGCACACTTGTATCAGCAGAATCATGAAGATTATCGCTGAAAATGCATATCTCAGCTGGAAACCCAACGATACCGAAGATATCGCAGTTTCCGCATGTCAAACGCTCTGTGGAGTGCTGAAAACACCACAAAACGTGTTTTTCGTATTGAATAGCACGAAAACAGCGATTTCGGTGATTCTGCACACTTGTAACTGCAGAATCATGAAGATTATCACTGAAAATGCATATCTCAACTGGAAACCCCACGCAAACGAAGATATCGCAGTTTCCGCATATCAAACGCACTGTGGAGTGCTGAAAACACCAGAAAACGTGTTTTTCGCATTCAATAGCACGAAAACAGCGATTTCGGTGATTCTGCACACTTGTAACAGCAGAATCATGAAGATTATCACTGAAAATGCGTATCTCAGCTGGAAACCCCACGCAAACGAAGATATCGCAGTTTCCGCATATCAAACGCTCTGTGGAGTGCTGACAACACCAGAAAACGTGTTTTTCGCATTCAATAGCACGAAAACAGCGATTTCGGTGATTCTGCACACTTGTAACGGCAGAATCATGAAGATTATCACTGAAAATGCGTATCTCAGCTGGAAACCCCACGCAAACGAAGATACCGCAGTTTCCGCATATCAAACGCTCTGTGGAGTGCTGACAACAGCAGAAAACGTGTTTTTCGCATTCAATAGCACGAAAACAGTGTTTTCGGTGATTCTGCACACTGGTAACAGCAGAATCATGAAGATTATCACTGAAAAAGCGTATCTCAGCTGGAAACCCCACATAAACGAAGATATCGCTGTTTCCGCATATCAAACGCACTGTGGAGTGCTGGAAACACCAGAAAACGTGTTTTTCGCATTCAATAGCACGAAAACAGCGATTTCGGTGATTCTGCACCCTTGCAACAGCAGAATCATGAAGATTATCACTGAAAATGCATATCTCACCTGGAAACCCCACGCAAACGAAGATATCGCAGATTCCGCATATCAAACGCAGTGTGGAGTGCTGAAAACACCAGAAAACGTGTTTTTCGCATTCAATAGCACGAAACAGCGATTTCGGTGATTCTGCACACTTGCAACAGCAGAATCATGAAGATTATCACTGAAAATGCATATCTCAACTGGAAACCCCACGCAAACGAAGATATCGCAGTTTCCGCATATCAAACGCTCTGTGGAGTGCTGACAACACCAGAAAACGTGTTTTTCGCATTCAATAGCACGAAAACAGCGATTTCGGTGATTCTGCACACTTGTAACAGCAGAATCATGAAGATTATCTCTGAAAATGCATATCTCAGCTGGAAAGAACAACGATACCGAAGATATCCATGTTTACGCACATCAAACGCACTGTGGAGTGCTGAAAACACCACAAAACGTGTTTTTCGCATTGAATAGCACGAAAACAGCGATTTCGGTGATTCTGCACACTTGTAACAGCAGAATCATGAAGATTATCGCTGAAAATGCATATCTCAGCTGGAAACCCAACGATACCGAAGATATCGCAGTTTCCGCATGTCAAACGCTCTGTGGAGTGCTGAAAACACCACAAAACGTGTTTTTCGCATTCAATAGCACGAAAACAGCGATTTCGGTGATTCTGCACACTTGAAACAGCAGAATCATGAAGATTATCACTGAAAATGCATATCTCAACTGGAAACCCCACGCAAACGAAGATATCGCAGTTTCCGCATATCAAACGCACTGTGGAGTGCTGAAAACACCAGAAAACGTGTTTTTCGCATTCAATAGCACGAACACAGCGATTTCGGTGATTCTGCACACTTGCAACAGCAGAATCATGAAGATTATCACTGAAAATGCATATCTCAACTGGAAACCCCACGCAAACGAAGATATCGCAGTTTCCGCATATCAAACGCACTGTGGAGTGCTGAAAACACCAGAAAACGTGTTTTTCGCATTCAATAGCACGAAAACAGCGATTTCGGTGATTCTGCACACTTGTAACAGCAGAATCATGAAGATTATCACTGAAAATGCGTATCTCAGCTGGAAACCCCACGCAAACGAAGATATCGCAGTTTCCGCATATCAAACGCTCTGTGGAGTGCTGACAACACCAGAAAACGTGTTTTTCGCATTCAATAGCACGAAAACAGCGATTTCGGTGGTTCTGCACACTTGTAACGGCAGAATCATGAAGATTATCACTGAAAATGCGTATCTCAGCTGGAAACCCCACGCAAACGAAGATACCGCAGTTTCCGCATATCAAACGCTCTGTGGAGTGCTGACAACAGCAGAAAACGTGTTTTTCGCATTCAATAGCACGAAAACAGTGTTTTCGGTGATTCTGCACACTTGTAACAGCAGAATCATGAAGATTATCACTGAAAAAGCGTATCTCAGCTGGAAACCCCACATAAACGAAGATATCGCTGTTTCCGCATATCAAACGCACTGTGGAGTGCTGAAAACACCAGAAAGCGTGTTTTTCGCATTCAATAGCACGAAAACAGCGATTTCGGTGATTCTGCACACTTGAAACAGCAGAATCATGAAGATTATCACTGAAAATGCATATCTCAGCTGGAAACCCAACGATACCGAAGATATCGCTGTTTCCGCGTGTCAAACGCTCTGTGGAGTGCTGAAAACACTAGAAAACGTGTTTTTCGCATTCAATAGCACGAAAACAGCGATTTCGGTGATTCGGCACACTTGTATCAGCAGAATCATGAAGATTATCGCTGAAAATGCATATCTCAGCTGGAAACCCAACGATACCGAAGATATCGCAGTTTCCGCATGTCAAACGCTCTGTGGAGTGCTGAAAACACCACAAAACGTGTTTTTCGTATTGAATAGCACGAAAACAGCGATTTCGGTGATTCTGCACACTTGTAACTGCAGAATCATGAAGATTATCACTGAAAATGCATATCTCAACTGGAAACCCCACGCAAACGAAGATATCGCAGTTTCCGCATATCAAACGCACTGTGGAGTGCTGAAAACACCAGAAAACGTGTTTTTCGCATTCAATAGCACGAAAACAGCGATTTCGGTGATTCTGCACACTTGTAACAGCAGAATCATGAAGATTATCACTGAAAATGCGTATCTCAGCTGGAAACCCCACGCAAACGAAGATATCGCAGTTTCCGCATATCAAACGCTCTGTGGAGTGCTGACAACACCAGAAAACGTGTTTTTCGCATTCAATAGCACGAAAACAGCGATTTCGGTGATTCTGCACACTTGTAACGGCAGAATCATGAAGATTATCACTGAAAATGCGTATCTCAGCTGGAAACCCCACGCAAACGAAGATACCGCAGTTTCCGCATATCAAACGCTCTGTGGAGTGCTGACAACAGCAGAAAACGTGTTTTTCGCATTCAATAGCACGAAAACAGTGTTTTCGGTGATTCTGCACACTGGTAACAGCAGAATCATGAAGATTATCACTGAAAAAGCGTATCTCAGCTGGAAACCCCACATAAACGAAGATATCGCTGTTTCCGCATATCAAACGCACTGTGGAGTGCTGGAAACACCAGAAAACGTGTTTTTCGCATTCAATAGCACGAAAACAGCGATTTCGGTGATTCTGCACCCTTGCAACAGCAGAATCATGAAGATTATCACTGAAAATGCATATCTCACCTGGTAACCCCACGCAAACGAAGATATCGCAGATTCCGCATATCAAACGCAGTGTGGAGTGCTGAAAACACCAGAAAACGTGTTTTTCGCATTCAATAGCACGAAACAGCGATTTCGGTGATTCTGCACACTTGCAACAGCAGAATCATGAAGATTATCACTGAAAATGCATATCTCAACTGGAAACCCCACGCAAACGAAGATATCGCAGTTTCCGCATATCAAACGCTCTGTGGAGTGCTGACAACACCAGAAAACGTGTTTTTCGCATTCAATAGTACGAAAACAGTGTTTTCGGTGATTCTGCACACTTGCAACAGCAGAATCATGAAGATTATCACTGAAAATGCATATCTCAACTGGAAACCCCACGCAAACGAAGATATCGCAGTTTCCGCATATCAAACGCTCTGTGGAGTGCTGAAAACACCAGAAAACGTGTTTTTCGCATTCAATAGCACGAAAACAGCGATTTCGGTGATTCTGCACACTTGTAACAGCAGAATCATGAAGATTATCACTGAAAATGCATATCTCAGCTGGAAACCCAACGATACCGAAGATATCGCAGTTTCCGCATGTCAAACGCTCTGTGGCGTGCTGAAAACACCAGAAAACGTGTTTTTCGCATTCAATAGCACGAAAACAGCGATTTCGGTGATTCTGCACACTTGTAACAGCAGAATGATGAAGATTATCACTGAAAAAGCGTATCTCAGCTGGAAACCCCACATAAACGAAGATATCGCTGTTTCCGCATATCAAACGCACTGTGGAGTGCTGAAAACACCAGAAAGCGTGTTTTTCGCATTCAATAGCACGAAAACAGCGATTTCGGTGATTCTGCACACTTGTAACAGCAGAATCATGAAGATTATCACTGAAAATGCATATCTCAGCTGGAAACCCAACGATACCGAAGATATCGCAGTTTCCGCATGTCAAACGCTCTGTGGCGTGCTGAAAACACCAGAAAACATGTTTTTCGCATTCAATAGCACGAAAACAGCGATTTCGGCGATTCTGCACACTTGTAACAGCAGAATCATGAAGATTATCACTGAAAATGCATATCTCAGCTGGAAACAACAACGATACCGAAGATATCCCTGTTTCCGCACATCAATCGCACTGTCGGGTGCTGAAAACACCAAAAAACGTGTTTTTCGCATTCAATAGCACGAAAACAGCGTTTTCGGTGATTCTGCACGCTTGTAACAGCAGAATCATGAAGATTATCACTGAAAATGCATATCTCAGCTGGAAACCCCACGAAAACGACGATATCCCTGTTTCCGCACATCAAACGCACTGTCGGGTGCTGAAAACACCAGAAAACGTGTTTTTCGCATTCAATAGCACGAAAACAGCGATATAGGTGATTCTGCACACTTGTAACAGCAGAATCATGACGATCATCACTGAAAATGCATATCTCAGCTGGAAACCCAGCGATACCGAAGATATCCCTGTTTCCGCACATCAAACGCAGAGTGGAGTTCTGAAAACACCAGAAAACGTGTTTTTCGCATTCAATAGCACGAAAACAGCGTTTTCGGTGATTCTGCACGCTGGTAACAGCAGAATCATGAAGATTATCACTGAAAATGCATATCTCAGCTGGAAACCCCACGAAAAGGAAGATATCCCTGTTTCCGCACATCAAACGCACTGTCGGGTGCTGAAAACACCAGAAAACGTGTTTTTCGCATTCAATAGCACGAAAACAGGGTTTTCGGTTATTCTGCACACTTGTAACAGCAGAATCATGAAGATTACCACTGAAAATGCATATCTCAGCTGGAAACAACAACTATACCGAACATATCCCTGTTTCCGCACATCAAACGCACTGTGGAGTGCTGAAAACACCAGAAAACGTGTTTTTCGCATTCAATAGCACGGAAACAGGGTTTTCGGTTATTCTGCACGCTTGTAACAGCAGAATCATGAAGATTATCACTGAAAATGCATATCTCAGCTGGAAACCCCACGATTACGAAGATATCCCTGTTTCCGCACATCAAACGCACTGTCGGGTGCTGAAAACACCAGAAAACGTGTTTTTCGCATTCAATAGCACGGAAACAGGGTTTTCGGTTATTCTGCACGCTTGTAACAGCAGAATCATGAAGATTATCACTGAAAATGCATATCTCAGCTGGAAACCCCACGATTACGAAGATATCCCTGTTTCCGCACATCAAACGCACTGTCGGGTGCTGAAAACACCAGAAAACGTGTTTTTCGCATTCAATAGCACGAAAACAGCGTTTTCGGTGATTCTGCACACTTGTAACAGCAGAATCATGAAGATTATCACTGAAAATGCATATCTCTGCTGGAAACAACAACGATAACGAAGATATCGCAGTTTCCGCATATCAAACGCAGAGCGGAGAGCTGAAAACACCAGACAACGTATTTTTCGCATTCAATAGCACGAAAACAGGGTTTTCGGTGATTCTGCACGCTTGTAACAGCAGAATCATCAAGATTACCACTGATAATGCATATCTCAGCTGGAAACCCCACGAAAACGAAGATATCCCTGTTTCCGCACATCAAACGCACTGTCGGGTGCTGAAACACCAGAAAACGTGTTTTTCGCATTCAATAGCACGAAAACAGCGATTTCTGTGATACTGCACACTGGTCACAGAAGAAACTCGAAGATTATCACTGAAAATGCATATCTCAGCTGGAAACCCCACGAAAACGACGATAACCCTGTTTCCGCACATCAAACGCACTGTCGGGTGCTGAAAACACCAGAAAGCGTGTTTTTCGCATTCAATAGCACGAAAACAGCGATTTAGGTGATTCTGCACACTTGTAACAGCAGAATCATGAAGATTATCACTGAAAATGCATATCTCAGCTGGAAACCCAACGATACCGAAGATATCGCAGTTTCCGCATGTCAAACGCTCTGTGGCGTGCTGAAAACACCAGAAAACGTGTTTTTCGCATTCAATAGCACGAAAACAGCGATTTCGGTGATTCTGCACACTTGTAACAGCAGAATGATGAAGATTATCACTGAAAAAGCGTATCTCAGCTGGAAACCCCACATAAACGAAGATATCGCTGTTTCCGCATATCAAACGCACTGTGGAGTGCTGAAAACACCAGAAAGCGTGTTTTTCGCATTCAATAGCACGAAAACAGCGATTTCGGTGATTCTGCACACTTGTAACAGCAGAATCATGAAGATTATCACTGAAAATGCATATCTCAGCTGGAAACCCAACGATACCGAAGATATCGCAGTTTCCGCATGTCAAACGCTCTGTGGCGTGCTGAAAACACCAGAAAACGTGTTTTTCGCATTCAATAGCACGAAAACAGCGATTTCGGCGATTCTGCACACTTGTAACAGCAGAATCATGAAGATTATCACTGAAAATGCATATCTCAACTGGGAACCCCACGAAAACGAAGATATCCCTGTTTCCGCACATCAAACGCACTGTGGAGTGCTGAAAACACCAGAAAACGTGTTTTTCGCATTCAATAGCACGAAAACAGCGATTTCGGTGATTCTGCACACTTGTAACAGCAGAATCATGAAGATTATCTCTGAAAATGCATATCTCAGCTGGAAAGAACAACGATACCGAAGATATCCATGTTTACGCACATCAAACGCACTGTGGAGTGCTGAAAACACCAGAAAACGTGTTTTTCGCATTCAATAGCACGAAAACAGTGTTTTCGGTGATTCTGCACACTTGTAACAGCAGAATCATGAAGATTATCACTGAAAATGCATATCTCAGCTGGAAACAACAACGATACCGAAGATATCCCTGTTTCCGCACATCAATCGCACTGTCGGGTGCTGAAAACACCAAAAAACGTGTTTTTCGCATTCAATAGCACGAAAACAGCGTTTTCGGTGATTCTGCACGCTTGTAACAGCAGAATCATGAAGATTATCACTGAAAATGCATATCTCAGCTGGAAACCCCACGAAAACGACGATATCCCTGTTTCCGCACATCAAACGCACTGTCGGGTGCTGAAAACACCAGAAAACGTGTTTTTCGCATTCAATAGCACGAAAACAGCGATTTAGGTGATTCTGCACACTTGTAACAGCAGAATCATGACGATCATCACTGAAAATGCATATCTCAGCTGGAAACCCAGCGATACCGAAGATATCCCTGTTTCCGCACATCAAACGCAGAGTGGAGTTCTGAAAACACCAGAAAACGTGTTTTTCGCATTCAATAGCACGAAAACAGCGTTTTCGGTGATTCTGCACGCTGGTAACAGCAGAATCATGAAGATTATCACTGAAAATGCATATCTCAGCTGGAAACCCCACGAAAAGGAAGATATCCCTGTTTCCGCACATCAAACGCACTGTCGGGTGCTGAAAACACCAGAAAACGTGTTTTTCGCATTCAATAGCACGAAAACAGGGTTTTCGGTTATTCTGCACACTTGTAACAGCAGAATCATGAAGATTACCACTGAAAATGCATATCTCAGCTGGAAACAACAACTATACCGAACATATCCCTGTTTCCGCACATCAAACGCACTGTGGAGTGCTGAAAACACCAGAAAACGTGTTTTTCGCATTCAATAGCACGGAAACAGGGTTTTCGGTTATTCTGCACGCTTGTAACAGCAGAATCATGAAGATTATCACTGAAAATGCATATCTCAGCTGGAAACCCCACGATTACGAAGATATCCCTGTTTCCGCACATCAAACGCACTGTGGAGTGCTGAAAACACCAGAAAACGTGTTTTTCGCATTCAATAGCACGGAAACAGGGTTTTCGGTTATTCTGCACGCTTGTAACAGCAGAATCATGAAGATTATCACTGAAAATGCATATCTCAGCTGGAAACCCCACGATTACGAAGATATCCCTGTTTCCGCACATCAAACGCACTGTCGGGTGCTGAAAACACCAGAAAGCGTGTTTTTCGCATTCAATAGCACGAAAACAGCGATTTAGGTGATTCTGCACACTTGTAACAGCAGAATCATGACGATTATCACTGAAAATGCATATCTCAGCTGGAAAGCCAGCGATACCGAAGATATCCCTGTTTCCGCACATCAAACGCACTGTGGAGTGCTGAAAACACCAGAAAACGTGTTTTTCGCATTCAATAGCACGAAAACAGCGTTTTCGGTGATTCTGCACGCTTGTAACAGCAGAATCATGAAGATTATCACTGAAAATGCTTATCTCAGTTGGAAACAACAACGATACCGAAGATATCCCTGTTTCCGCACATCAAACGCACTGTGGAGTGCTGAAAACACCAGAAAACGTGTTTTTCGCATTCAATAGCACGAAAACAGCGTTTTCGGTGATTCTGCACACTTGTAACAGCAGAATCATGAAGATTATCACAGAAAATGCATAACTCTGCTGGAAACAACAACGATAACGAAGATATCGCAGTTTCCGCATATCAGACGCAGAGCGGAGTGCTGAAAACACCAGAAAACGTATTTTTCGCATTCAATAGCACGAAAACAGCGTTTTCGGTGATTCTGCACGCTTGTAACAGCAGAATCATCAAGATTATCACTGAAAATGCATATCTCAGCTGGAAACCCCACGATTACGAAGATATCCCTGTTTCCGCACATCAAACGCACTGTCGGGTGCTGAAAACACCAGAAAACGTGTTTTTCGCATTCAATAGCACGAAAACAGAGTTTTCGGTGATTCTGCACGCTTGTAACAGGAAAATCATGAAGATTATCACTGAAAATGCATATCTCAGCTGGAAACGCCACGAAAACGAAGGTATCCCTGTTTCCGCACATCAAACGCACTGTCGGGTGCTGAAAACACCAGAAAACGTGTTTTTCGCATTCAATAGCACGAAAACAGCGATTTCGGTGATTCTGCACACTTGTAACAGCAGAATCATGAAGATTATCACTGAAAATGCATATCTCAGCTGGAAACGCCACGAAAACGAAGATATCCCTGTTTCCGCACATCAAACGCACTGTCAGGTGCTGAAAACACCAGAAAACGTGTTTTTCGCATTCAATTGCACGAAAACAGCGATCCCGGTGATTCTGCACACTTGTAACAGCAGAATCATGAACATTATCACTGAAAATGCATATCTCTGCTGGAAACAACAACGATAACGAAGATATCGCAGTTTCCGCATATCAGACGCATAGCGGAGTGCTGAAAACACCAGAAAACGTATTTTTCGCATTCAATAGCACGAAAACAGCGTTTTCGGTGATTCTGCACGCTTGTAACAGCAGAATCATCAAGATTATCACTGAAAATGCATATCTCAGCTGGAAACCCCACGAAAACGAAGATATCCCTGTTTCCGCACATCAAACGCACTGTGGAGTGCTGAAAACACCAGAAAACGTGTTTTTCGCATTCAATAGCACGATAACAGCGTTTTCGGTGATTCTGCACGCTTGTAACAGCAGAATCATGAAGATTATCACTGAAAATGCATATCTCAGCTGGAAACCCCACGAAAACGACGGTAACCCTGTTTCCGCACATCAAACGCACTGTCGGGTGCTGAAAACACCAGAAAACGTATTTTTCGCATTCAATAGCACGAAAACAGCGATTTAGGTGATTCTGCACACTTGAAACAGCAGAATCATGACGATTATCACTGAAAATGCATATCTCAGCTGGAAACCCAGCGATACCGAAGATATCCCTGTTTCCGCACATCAAACGCAGAGTGGAGTGCTGAAAACACCAGAAAACGTGTTTTTCGCATTCAATAGCACGAAAACAGTGTTTTCGGTGATTCTGCACGCTGGTAACAGCAGGATCATGAAGATTATCACTGAAAATGCATATCTCAGCTGGAAACCCCACGAAAAGGAAGATATCGCAGTTTCCGCACATCAAACGCACTGTGGAGTGCTGAAAACACCAGAAAACGTGTTTTTCGCATTCAATAGCACGAAATTAGGGTTTTCGGTTATGCTGCACACTTGTAACAGCAGAATCATGAAGATTATCACTGAAAATGCATATCTCAGCTGGAAACAACAACTATACCGAAGATATCCCTGTTTCCGCACATCAAACGCACTGTGGAGTGCTGAAAACACCAGAAAACGTGTTTTTCGCATTCAATAGCACGAAAACAGCATTTTCGGTGATTCTGCACGCTTGTAACAGCAGAATCATGAAGATTATCACTGAAAATGCATATCTCAGCTGGAAACCCCACGAAAACGACGATAACCCTGTTTCCGCACATCAAACGCACTGTCGGGTGCTGAAAACACCAGAAAGCGTGTTTTTCGCATTCAATAGCACGAAAACAGCGATTTAGGTGATTCTGCACACTTGTAACAGCAGAATCATGAAGATTATCACTGAAAATGCATATCTCAGCTGGAAACGCCACGAAAACGAAGGTATCCCTGTTTCCGCACATCAAACGCACTGTCGGGTGCTGAAAACACCAGAAAACGTATTTTTCGCATTCAATAGCACGAAAACAGCGTTTTCGGTGATTCTGCACGCTGGTAACAGCAGGATCATGAAGATTATCACTGAAAATGCATATCTCAGCTGGAAACCCCACGAAAAGGAAGATATCCCTGTTTCCGCACATCAAACGCACTGTGGACTGCTGAAAACACCAGAAAACGTGTTTTTCGCATTCAATAGCACGAAAACAGCGTTTTCGGTGATTCTGCACACTTGTAACAGCAGAATCATGAAGATTATCACAGAAAATGCATATCTCTGCTGGAAACAACAACGATAACGAAGATATCGCAGTTTCCGCATATCAGACGCAGAGCGGAGTGCTGAAAACACCAGAAAACGTATTTTTCGCATTCAATAGCACGAAAACAGCGTTTTCGGTGATTCTGCACGCTTGTAACAGCAGAATCATCAAGATTATCACTGAAAATGCATATCTCAGCTGGAAACCCCACGAAAACGAAGATATCCCTGTTTCCGCACATCAAACGCACTGTGGAGTGCTGAAAACACCAGAAAACGTGTTTTTCGCATTCAATAGCACGATAACAGCGTTTTCGGTGATTCTGCACGCTTGTAACAGCAGAATCATGAAGATTATCACTGAAAATGCATATCTCAGCTGGAAACGCCACGAAAACGAAGGTATCCCTGTTTCCGCACATCAAACGCACTGTCGGGTGCTGAAAACACCAGAAAACGTATTTTTCGCATTCAATAGCACGAAAACAGCGTTTTCGGTGATTCTGCACGCTTGTAACAGCAGAATCATCAAGATTATCACTGAAAATGCATATCTCAGCTGGAAACCCCACGAAAACGAAGATATCCCTGTTTCCGCACATCAAACGCACTGTGGAGTGCTGAAAACACCAGAAAACGTGTTTTTCGCATTCAATCGCACGAAAACAGCGATTTCGGTGATTCTGCACACTTGTAACAGCAGAATCATGAAGATTATCACTGAAAATGCATATTTCAACTCGAAACACCGCGCAAACGAACATATCGCAGTTTCCGCATATCAAACGCAGAGTGGAATGCTGAAAACACCAAAAAACGTGTTTTTCGCATTCAATAGCACGAAAACAGTGTTTTCGGTGATTCTGCACGCTTGTAACAGCAGAATCATGAAGATTATCACTGAAAATGCATATCTCAGCTGGAAACCCCACGAAAACGACGATAACCCTGTTTCCGCACATCAAACGCACTGTGGACTGCTGAAAACACCAGAAAACGTGTTTTTCGCATTCAATAGCACGAAAACAGCGTTTTCGGTGATTCTGCACACTTGTAACAGCAGAATCATGAAGATTATCACAGAAAATGCATATCTCTGCTGGAAACAACAACGATAACGAAGATATCGCAGTTTCCGCATATCAGACGCAGAGCGGAGTGCTGAAAACACCAGAAAACGTATTTTTCGCATTCAATAGCACGAAAACAGCGTTTTCGGTGATTCTGCACGCTTGTAACAGCAGAATCATCAAGATTATCACTGAAAATGCATATCTCAGCTGGAAACCCCACGAAAACGAAGATATCCCTGTTTCCGCACATCAAACGCACTGTGGAGTGCTGAAAACACCAGAAAACGTGTTTTTCGCATTCAATAGCACGATAACAGCGTTTTCGGTGATTCTGCACGCTTGTAACAGCAGAATCATGAAGATTATCACTGAAAATGCATATCTCAGCTGGAAACGCCACGAAAACGAAGGTATCCCTGTTTCCGCACATCAAACGCACTGTCGGGTGCTGAAAACACCAGAAAACGTATTTTTCGCATTCAATAGCACGAAAACAGCGTTTTCGGTGATTCTGCACGCTTGTAACAGCAGAATCATCAAGATTATCACTGAAAATGCATATCTCAGCTGGAAACCCCACGAAAACGAAGATATCCCTGTTTCCGCACATCAAACGCACTGTGGAGTGCTGAAAACACCAGAAAACGTGTTTTTCGCATTCAATCGCACGAAAACAGCGATTTCGGTGATTCTGCACACTTGTAACAGCAGAATCATGAAGATTATCACTGAAAATGCATATTTCAACTCGAAACACCGCGCAAACGAACATATCGCAGTTTCCGCATATCAAACGCAGAGTGGAATGCTGAAAACACCAAAAAACGTGTTTTTCGCATTCAATAGCACGAAAACAGTGTTTTCGGTGATTCTGCACGCTTGTAACAGCAGAATCATGAAGATTATCACTGAAAATGCATATCTCAGCTGGAAACCCCACGAAAACGACGATAACCCTGTTTCCGCACATCAAACGCACTGTCGGGTGCTGAAAACACCAGAAAACGTGTTTTTCGCATTCAATAGCACGAAAACAGTGTTTTCGGTGATTCTGCACGCTGGTAACAGCAGAATCATGAAGATTATCACTGAAAATGCATATCTCAGCTGGAAACCCCACGAAAAGGAAGATATCGCAGTTTCCGCACATCAAACGCACTGTGGAGTGCTGAAAACACCAGAAAACGTGTTTTTCGCATTCAATAGCACGAAATCAGGGTTTTCGGTTATGCTGCACACTTGTAACAGCAGAATCATGAAGATTATCACTGAAAATGCATATCTCAGCTGGAAACAACAACTATACCGAAGATATCCCTGTTTCCGCACATCAAACGCACTGTGGAGTGCTGAAAACACCAGAAAACGTGTTTTTCGCATTCAATAGCACGAAAACAGGGTTTTCGGTTATTCTGCACGCTTGTAACAGCAGAATCATGAAGATTATCACTGAAAATGCATATCTCAGCTGGAAACCCCACGATTACGAAGATATCCCTGTTTCCGCACATCAAACGCACTGTCGGGTGCTGAAAACACCAGAAAACGTGTTTTTCGCATTGAATAGCACGAAAACAGCGTTTTCGGTGATTCTGCACACTTGTAACCGCAGAATCATGAAGATTATCACTGAAAATGCATATCTCAGCTGGAAACCGCACGCAAACGAAGATATCGCAGTTTCCGCATATCAAACGCAGAGTGGAGTGCTGAAAACACCAGAAAGAGTGTTTTTCGCATTCAATAGCACGAAAACAGCGTTTTCGGTGATTCTGCACACTTGTAACAGCAGAATCATGAAGATTATCACTGAAAATGCATATCTCAGCTGGATAAAACAACGATACCGAAGATATCGCAGTTTCCGCATATCAAACGCAGAGTGGAGGGCTGAAAACACCAGAAAACGTGTTTTTCGCATTCAATAGCATGAAAACAGCGATTTTGGTGATTCTGCACACTTGTAACAGCAGAATCATGAAGATTATCACTGAAAATGCATATCTCAACTGGGAACCCCACGAAAACGAAGATATCCCTGTTTCCGCACATCAAACGCACTGTGGAGTGCTGAAAACACCAGAAAACGTGTTTTTCGCATTCAATAGCACGAAAACAGTGTTTTCGGTGATTCTGCACACTTGTAACAGCAGAATCATGAAGATTATCTCTGAAAATGCATATCTCAGCTGGAAACAACAACGATACCGAAGATATCCCTGTTTCCGCACATCAATCGCACTGTCGGGTGCTGAAAACACCAAAAAACGTGTTTTTCGCATTCAATAGCACGAAAACAGCGTTTTCAGTGATTCTGCACGCTTGTAACAGCAGAATCATGAAGATTATCACTGAAAATGCATATCTCAGCTGGAAACCCCACGAAAACGACGATATCCCTGTTTCCGCACATCAAACGCACTGTCGGGTGCTGAAAACACCAGAAAACGTGTTTTTCGCATTCAATAGCACGAAAACAGCGATTTAGGTGATTCTGCACACTTGTAACAGCAGAATCATGACGATCATCACTGAAAATGCATGTCTCAGCTGGAAACCCAGCGATACCGATGATATCCCTGTTTCCGCACATCAAACGCAGAGTGGAGTGCTGAAAACACCAGAAAACGTGTTTTTCGCATTCAATAGCACGAAAACAGCGTTTTCGGTGATTCTGCACGCTGGTAACAGCAGAATCATGAAGATTATCACTGAAAATGCATATCTCAGCTGGAAACCCCACGAAAAGGAAGATATCGCAGTTTCCGCATATCAAACGCAGAGCGGAGAGCTGAAAACACCAGAAAACGTATTTTTCGCATTCAATAGCACGAAAACAGGGTTTTCGGTGATTCTGCACGCTTGTAACAGCAGAATCATCAAGATTATCACTGAAAATGCATATCTCAGCTGGAAACCCCACGAAAACAAAGATATCCCTGTTTCCGCACATCAAACGCACTGTCGGGTGCTGAAACACCAGAAAACGTGTTTTTCGCATTCAATAGCACGAAAACAGCGTTTTCGGTGATTCTGCACACTTGTAACCGCAGAATCATGAAGATTATCACTGAAAATGCATATCTCAGCTGGAAACCGCACGCAAACGAAGATATCGCAGTTTCCGCATATCAAACGCAGAGTGGAGTGCTGAAAACACCAGAAAGAGTGTTTTTCGCATTCAATAGCACGAAAACAGCGTTTTCGGTGATTCTGCACACTTGTAACAGCAGAATCATGAAGATTATCACTGAAAATGCATATCTCAGCTGGATACAACAACGATACCGAAGATATCGCAGTTTCCGCATATCAAACGCAGAGTGGAGGGCTGAAAACACCAGAAAACGTGTTTTTCGCATTCAATAGCATGAAAACAGCGATTTCGGTGATTCTGCACACTTGTAACAGCAGAATCATGAAGATTATCACTGAAAATGCATATCTCAACTGGGAACCCCACGAAAACGAAGATATCCCTGTTTCCGCACATCAAACGCACTGTGGAGTGCTGAAAACACCAGAAAACGTGTTTTTCGCATTCAATAGCACGAAAACAGTGTTTTCGGTGATTCTGCACACTTGTAACAGCAGAATCATGAAGATTATCTCTGAAAATGCATATCTCAGCTGGAAACAACAACGATACCGAAGATATCCCTGTTTCCGCACATCAATCGCACTGTCGGGTGCTGAAAACACCAAAAAACGTGTTTTTCGCATTCAATAGCACGAAAACAGCGTTTTCAGTGATTCTGCACGCTTGTAACAGCAGAATCATGAAGATTATCACTGAAAATGCATATCTCAGCTGGAAACCCCACGAAAACGACGATATCCCTGTTTCCGCACATCAAACGCACTGTCGGGTGCTGAAAACACCAGAAAACGTGTTTTTCGCATTCAATAGCACGAAAACAGCGATTTAGGTGATTCTGCACACTTGTAACAGCAGAATCATGACGATCATCACTGAAAATGCATGTCTCAGCTGGAAACCCAGCGATACCGAAGATATCCCTGTTTCCGCACATCAAACGCAGAGTGGAGTGCTGAAAACACCAGAAAACGTGTTTTTCGCATTCAATAGCACGAAAACAGCGTTTTCGGTGATTCTGCACGCTGGTAACAGCAGAATCATGAAGATTATCACTGAAAATGCATATCTCAGCTGGAAACCCCACGAAAAGGAAGATATCGCAGTTTCCGCATATCAAACGCAGAGCGGAGAGCTGAAAACACCAGAAAACGTATTTTTCGCATTCAATAGCACGAAAACAGGGTTTTCGGTGATTCTGCACGCTTGTAACAGCAGAATCATCAAGATTATCACTGAAAATGCATATCTCAGCTGGAAACCCCACGAAAACAAAGATATCCCTGTTTCCGCACATCAAACGCACTGTCGGGTGCTGAAACACCAGAAAACGTGTTTTTCGCATTCAATAGCACGAAAACAGCGATTTCTGTGATACTGCACACTGGTCACAGAAGAAACTCGAAGATTATCGTAGAAAATGCATATCTCAGCTGGAAACAACAACGATACCGAAGATATCCCTGTTTCTGCACATCAAACGCACTGTCGGGTGCTGAAAACACCAGAAAACGTGTTTTTCGCATTCAATAGCACGAAAACAGCGATTTCGGTGATTCTGCACACTTGTAACAGCAGAATCATGAAGATTATCACTGAGAATGCATATTTCAACTGGAAACACCGCGCAAACGAAGATATCGCAGTTTCCGCATATCAAACGCAGAGTGGAGTGCTGAAATCACCAAAAAACGTGTTTTTCGCATTCAATAGCACGAAAACAGCGTTTTCGGTGATTCTGCACGCTTGTAACAGCAGAATCATGAAGATTATCACTGAAAATGCATATCTCAGCTGGAAACCCCACGAAAACGACGATAACCCTGTTTCCGCACATCAAACGCACTGTCGGGTGCTGAAAACACCAGAAAGCGTGTTTTTCGCATTCAATAGCACGAAAACAGCGATTTAGGTGATTCTGCACACTTGTAACAGCAGAATCATGACGATTATCACTGAAAATGCATATCTCAGCTGGAAACCCAGCGATACCGAAGATATCCCTGTTTCCGCACATCAAACGCACTGTGGAGTGCTGAAAACACCAGAAAACGTGTTTTTCGCATTCAATAGCACGAAAACAGCGTTTTCGGTGATTCTGCACGCTTGTAACAGCAGAATCATGAAGATTATCACTGAAAATGCTTATCTCAGCTGGAAACAACAACGATACCGAAGATATCCCTGTTTCCGCACATCAAACGCACTGTGGAGTGCTGAAAACACCAGAAAACGTGTTTTTCGCATTCAATAGCACGAAAACAGCGTTTTCGGTGATTCTGCACGCTTGTAACAGCAGAATCATGAAGATTATCACTGAAAATGCATATCTCAGCTGGAAACCCCACGATTACGAAGATATCCCTGTTTCCGCACATCAAACGCACTGTCGGGTGCTGAAAACACCAGAAAACGTGTTTTTCGCATTCAATAGTACGAAAACAGCGTTTTCGGTGATTCTGCACACTTGTAACCGCAGAATCATGAAGATTATCACTGAAAATGCATATCTCAGCTGGAAACCGCACGCAAACGAAGATATCGCAGTTTCCGCATATCAAACGCAGAGTGGAGTGCTGAAAACATCAGAAAGCGTGTTTTTCGCATTCAATAGCACGAAAACAGCGTTTTCGGTGATTCTGCACACTTGTAACAGCAGAATCATGAAGATTATCACTGAAAATGCATATCTCAGCTGGAAACAACAACGATACCGAAGATATCGCAGTTTCC
This sequence comes from Anthophora plumipes, assembly GCA_951804975.1. Taxonomy (NCBI): domain Eukaryota; kingdom Metazoa; phylum Arthropoda; class Insecta; order Hymenoptera; family Apidae; genus Anthophora; species Anthophora plumipes. The sequence continues at coordinate 22,447 of CATORF010000137.1, read as the reverse complement.
GCATATCAAACGCAGAGTGGAGGGCTGAAAACACCAGAAAACGTGTTTTTCGCATTCAATAGCATGAAAACGGCTATTTCGGTGATTCTGCACACTTGTAACAGCAGAATCATGAAGATTATCACTGAAAATGCATATCTCAACTGGGAACCCCACGAAAACGAAGATATCCCTGTTTCCGCACATCAAACGCACTGTGGAGTGCTGAAAACACCAGAAAACGTGTTTTTCGCATTCAATAGCACGAAAACAGTGTTTTCGGTGATTCTGCACACTTGTAACAGCAGAATCATGAAGATTATCTCTGAAAATGCATATCTCAGCTGGAAACAACAACGATACCGAAGATATCCCTGTTTCCGCACATCAATCGCACTGTCGGGTGCTGAAAACACCAAAAAACGTGTTTTTCGCATTCAATAGCACGAAAACAGCGTTTTCGGTGATTCTGCACGCTTGTAACAGCAGAATCATGAAGATTATCACTGAAAATGCATATCTCAGCTGGAAACCCCACGAAAACGACGATATCCCTGTTTCCGCACATCAAACGCACTGTCGGGTGCTGAAAACACCAGAAAACGTGTTTTTCGCATTCAATAGCACGAAAACAGCGATTTAGGTGATTCTGCACACCTGTAACAGCAGAATCATGACGATCATCACTGAAAATGCATGTCTCAGCTGGAAACCCAGCGATACCGAAGATATCCCTGTTTCCGCACATCAAACGCAGAGTGGAGTGCTGAAAACACCAGAAAACGTGTTTTTCGCATTCAATAGCACGAAAACAGCGTTTTCGGTGATTCTGCACGCTGGTAACAGCAGAATCATGAAGATTATCACTGAAAATGCATATCTCAGCTGGAAACCCCACGAAAAGGAAGATATCGCAGTTTCCGCATATCAAACGCAGAGCGGAGAGCTGAAAACACCAGAAAACGTATTTTTCGCATTCAATAGCACGAAAACAGGGTTTTCGGTGATTCTGCACGCTTGTAACAGCAGAATCATCAAGATTATCACTGAAAATGCATATCTCAGCTGGAAACCCCACGAAAACGAAGATATCCCTGTTTCCTCACATCAAACGCACTGTCGGGTGCTGAAACACCAGAAAACGTGTTTTTCGCATTCAATAGCACGAAAACAGCGATTTCTGTGATACTGCACACTGGTCACAGAAGAAACTCGAAGATTATCGTAGAAAATGCATATCTCAGCTGGAAACAACAACGATACCGAAGATATCCCTGTTTCTGCACATCAAACGCACTGTCGGGTGCTGAAAACACCAGAAAACGTGTTTTTCGCATTCAATAGCACGAAAACAGCGATTTCGGTGATTCTGCACACTTGTAACAGCAGAATCATGAAGATTATCACTGAGAATGCATATTTCAACTGGAAACACCGCGCAAACGAAGATATCGCAGTTTCCGCATATCAAACGCAGAGTGGAGTGCTGAAATCACCAAAAAACGTGTTTTTCGCATTCAATAGCACGAAAACAGCGTTTTCGGTGATTCTGCACGCTTGTAACAGCAGAATCATGAAGATTATCACTGAAAATGCATATCTCAGCTGGAAACCCCACGAAAACGACGATAACCCTGTTTCCGCACATCAAACGCACTGTCGGGTGCTGAAAACACCAGAAAGCGTGTTTTTCGCATTCAATAGCACGAAAACAGCGTTTTCGGTGATTCTGCACGCTTGTAACAGCAGAATCATGAAGATTATCACTGAAAATGCTTATCTCAGCTGGAAACAACAACGATACCGAAGATATCCCTGTTTCCGCACATCAAACGCACTGTGGAGTGCTGAAAACACCAGAAAACGTGTTTTTCGCATTCAATAGCACGAAAACAGCGTTTTCGGTGATTCTGCACACTTGTAACAGCAGAATCATGAAGATTATCACAGAAAATGCATATCTCTGCTGGAAACAACAACGATAACGAAGATATCGCAGTTTCCGCATATCAGACGCAGAGCGGAGTGCTGAAAACACCAGAAAACGTATTTTTCGCATTCAATAGCACGAAAACAGCGTTTTCGGTGATTCTGCACGCTTGTAACAGCAGAATCATCAAGATTATCACTGAAAATGCATATCTCAGCTGGAAACCCCACGAAAACGAAGATATCCCTGTTTCCGCACATCAAACGCACTGTCGGGTGCTGAAAACACCAGAAAACGTGTTTTTCGCATTCAATAGCATGAAAACAGCGATTGCGGTGATTCTGCACACGTGTAACAGCAGAATCATGAAGATTATCACTGAAAATGCATATCTCAACTGGAAACCCCACGCAAACGAAGATATCGCAGTTTCCGCATATCAAACGCAGAGTGGAGTGCTGAAATCACCAAAAAACGTGTTTTTCGCATTCAATAGCACGAAAACAGCGTTTTCGGTGATTCTGCACGCTTGCAACAGGAAAATCATGAAGATTATCACTGAAAATGCATATCTCAGCTGGAAACGCCACGAAAACGAAGATACCCCGTTTCCGCACATCAAACGCACTGTCGGGTGCTGAAACACCAGAAAACGTGTTTTTCGCATTCAATAGCACGAAAACAGCGATTTCTGTGATACTGCACACTGGTCACAGAAGAAACTCGAAGATTATCGTAGAAAATGCATATCTCAGCTGGAAACAACAACGATACCGAAGATATCCCTGTTTCTGCACATCAAACGCACTGTCGGGTGCTGAAAACACCAGAAAACGTGTTTTTCGCATTCAATAGCACGAAAACAGCGATTTCGGTGATTCTGCACACTTGTAACAGCAGAATCATGAAGATTATCACTGAGAATGCATATTTCAACTGGAAACACCGCGCAAACGAAGATATCGCAGTTTCCGCATATCAAACGCAGAGTGGAGTGCTGAAATCACCAAAAAACGTGTTTTTCGCATTCAATAGCACGAAAACAGCGTTTTCGGTGATTCTGCACGCTTGTAACAGCAGAATCATGAAGATTATCACTGAAAATGCTTATCTCAGCTGGAAACAACAACGATACCGAAGATATCCCTGTTTCCGCACATCAAACGCACTGTGGAGTGCTGAAAACACCAGAAAACGTGTTTTTCGCATTCAATAGCACGAAAACAGCGATTTCGGTGATTCTGCACACTTGTAACAGCAGAATCATGAAGATTATCACTGAAAATGCATATCTCAGCTGGAAACGCCACGAAAACGAAGATATCCCTGTTTCCGCACATCAAACGCACTGTCGGGTGCTGAAAACACCAGAAAACGTGTTTTTCGCATTCAATTGCACGAAAACAGCGATCCCGGTGATTCTGCACACTTGTAACAGCAGAATAATGAACATTATCACTGAAAATGCATATCTCAACTGGGAACCCCACGAAAACGAAGATATCCCTGTTTCCGCACATCAAACGCACTGTGGAGTGCTGAAAACACCAGAACACGTGTTTTTCGCATTCAATAGCACGAAAACAGCGATTTAGGTGATTCTGCACACTTGTAACAGCAGAATCATGAAGATTATCACTGAAAATGCAGATCTCTGCTGGAAACAACATCGATAACGGAGATATCGCAGTTTCCGCATATCAAACGCAGAGCGGAGAGCTGAAAACACCAGAAAACGTATTTTTCGCATTCAATAGCACGAAAACAGGGTTTTCGGTGATTCTGCACGCTTGTAACAGCAGAATCATGAAGATCATCTCTGAAAATGCATATCTCAGCTGGAAAGAACAACGATACCGAAGATATCCCTGTTTCTGCACATCAAACGCACTGTCGGGTGCTGAAAACACCAGAAAACGTGTTTTTCGCATTCAATAGCACGAAAACAGCGATTTCTGTGATACTGCACACTGGTCACAGAAGAAACTCGAAGATTATCGTAGAAAATGCATATCTCAGCTGGAAACAACAACGATACCGAAGATATCCCTGTTTCTGCACATCAAACGCACTGTCGGGTGCTGAAAACACCAGAAAACGTGTTTTTCGCATTCAATAGCACGAAAACAGCGATTTCGGTGATTCTGCACACTTGTAACAGCAGAATCATGAAGATCATCTCTGAAAATGCATATCTCAGCTGGAAAGAACAACGATACCGAAGATATCCCTGTTTCTGCACATCAAACGCACTGTCGGGTGCTGAAAACACCAGAAAACGTGTTTTTCGCATTCAATATCATGAAAACAGCGATTGCGGTGATTCTGCACACTTGAAACAGCAGAATCATGAAGATTATAACTGATAATGCATATTTCAACTGGAAACACCGCGCAAACGAAGATATCGCAGTTTCCGCATATCAAACGCAGAGTGGAGTGCTGAAAACATCAGAAAGCGTGTTTTTCGCATTCAATAGCACGAAAACAGCGTTTTCGGTGATTCTGCACACTTGTAACAGCAGAATCATGAAGATTATCACTGAAAATGCATATCTCAGCTGGAAACAACAACGATACCGAAGATATCGCAGTTTCCGCATATCAAACGCAGAGTGGAGGGCTGAAAACACCAGAAAACGTGTTTTTCGCATTCAATAGCATGAAAACGGCTATTTCGGTGATTCTGCACACTTGTAACAGCAGAATCATGAAGATTATCACTGAAAATGCATATCTCAACTGGGAACCCCACGAAAACGAAGATATCCCTGTTTCCGCACATCAAACGCACTGTGGAGTGCTGAAAACACCAGAAAACGTGTTTTTCGCATTCAATAGCACGAAAACAGTGTTTTCGGTGATTCTGCACACTTGTAACAGCAGAATCATGAAGATTATCTCTGAAAATGCATATCTCAGCTGGAAACAACAACGATACCGAAGATATCCCTGTTTCCGCACATCAATCGCACTGTCGGGTGCTGAAAACACCAAAAAACGTGTTTTTCGCATTCAATAGCACGAAAACAGCGTTTTCGGTGATTCTGCACGCTTGTAACAGCAGAATCATGAAGATTATCACTGAAAATGCATATCTCAGCTGGAAACCCCACGAAAACGACGATATCCCTGTTTCCGCACATCAAACGCACTGTCGGGTGCTGAAAACACCAGAAAACGTGTTTTTCGCATTCAATAGCACGAAAACAGCGATTTAGGTGATTCTGCACACTTGTAACAGCAGAATCATGACGATCATCACTGAAAATGCATGTCTCAGCTGGAAACCCAGCGATACCGAAGATATCCCTGTTTCCGCACATCAAACGCAGAGTGGAGTGCTGAAAACACCAGAAAACGTGTTTTTCGCATTCAATAGCACGAAAACAGCGTTTTCGGTGATTCTGCACGCTGGTAACAGCAGAATCATGAAGATTATCACTGAAAATGCATATCTCAGCTGGAAACCCCACGAAAAGGAAGATATCGCAGTTTCCGCATATCAAACGCAGAGCGGAGAGCTGAAAACACCAAAAAACGTGTTTTTCGCATTCAATAGCACGAAAACAGCGATTTCGGTGATTCTGCACACTTGTAACAGCAGAATCATGAAGATTATCACTGAAAATGCATATCTCAACTGGGAACCCCACGAAAACGAAGATATCCCTGTTTCCGCACATCAAACGCACTGTGGAGTGCTGAAAACACCAGAAAACGTGTTTTTCGCATTCAATAGCACGAAAACAGTGTTTTCGGTGATTCTGCACACTTGTAACAGCAGAATCATGAAGATTATCTCTGAAAATGCATATCTCAGCTGGAAACAACAACGATACCGAAGATATCCCTGTTTCCGCACATCAATCGCACTGTCGGGTGCTGAAAACACCAAAAAACGTGTTTTTCGCATTCAATAGCACGAAAACAGCGTTTTCAGTGATTCTGCACGCTTGTAACAGCAGAATCATGAAGATTATCACTGAAAATGCATATCTCAGCTGGAAACCCCACGAAAACGACGATATCCCTGTTTCCGCACATCAAACGCACTGTCGGGTGCTGAAAACACCAGAAAACGTGTTTTTCGCATTCAATAGCACGAAAACAGCGATTTAGGTGATTCTGCACACTTGTAACAGCAGAATCATGACGATCATCACTGAAAATGCATGTCTCAGCTGGAAACCCAGCGATACCGAAGATATCCCTGTTTCCGCACATCAAACGCAGAGTGGAGTGCTGAAAACACCAGAAAACGTGTTTTTCGCATTCAATAGCACGAAAACAGCGTTTTCGGTGATTCTGCACGCTGGTAACAGCAGAATCATGAAGATTATCACTGAAAATGCATATCTCAGCTGGAAACCCCACGAAAAGGAAGATATCGCAGTTTCCGCATATCAAACGCAGAGCGGAGAGCTGAAAACACCAGAAAACGTATTTTTCGCATTCAATAGCACGAAAACAGGGTTTTCGGTGATTCTGCACGCTTGTAACAGCAGAATCATCAAGATTATCACTGAAAATGCATATCTCAGCTGGAAACCCCACGAAAACAAAGATATCCCTGTTTCCGCACATCAAACGCACTGTCGGGTGCTGAAACACCAGAAAACGTGTTTTTCGCATTCAATAGCACGAAAACAGCGATTTCTGTGATACTGCACACTGGTCACAGAAGAAACTCGAAGATTATCGTAGAAAATGCATATCTCAGCTGGAAACAACAACGATACCGAAGATATCCCTGTTTCTGCACATCAAACGCACTGTCGGGTGCTGAAAACACCAGAAAACGTGTTTTTCGCATTCAATAGCACGAAAACAGCGATTTCGGTGATTCTGCACACTTGTAACAGCAGAATCATGAAGATTATCACTGAGAATGCATATTTCAACTGGAAACACCGCGCAAACGAAGATATCGCAGTTTCCGCATATCAAACGCAGAGTGGAGTGCTGAAATCACCAAAAAACGTGTTTTTCGCATTCAATAGCACGAAAACAGCGTTTTCGGTGATTCTGCACGCTTGTAACAGCAGAATCATGAAGATTATCACTGAAAATGCATATCTCAGCTGGAAACCCCACGAAAACGACGATAACCCTGTTTCCTCACATCTAACGCACTGTCGGGTGCTGAAAACACCAGAAAGCGTGTTTTTCGCATTCAATAGCACGAAAACAGCGATTTAGGTGATTCTGCACACTTGTAACAGCAAAATCATGACGATTATCACTGAAAATGCATATCTCAGCTGGAAACCCAGCGATACCGAAGATATCCCTGTTTCCGCACATCAAACGCACTGTGGAGTGCTGAAAACACCAGAAAACGTGTTTTTCGCATTCAATAGCACGAAAACAGCGTTTTCGGTGATTCTGCACGCTTGTAACAGCAGAATCATGAAGATTATCACTGAAAATGCTTATCTCAGCTGGAAACAACAACGATACCGAAGATATCCCTGTTTCCGCACATCAAACGCACTGTGGAGTGCTGAAAACACCAGAAAACGTGTTTTTCGCATTCAATAGCACGAAAACAGCGTTTTCGGTGATTCTGCACGCTTGTAACAGCAGAATCATGAAGATTATCACTGAAAATGCATATCTCAGCTGGAAACCCCACGATTACGAAGATATCCCTGTTTCCGCACATCAAACGCACTGTCGGGTGCTGAAAACACCAGAAAACGTGTTTTTCGCATTCAATAGTACGAAAACAGCGTTTTCGGTGATTCTGCACACTTGTAACCGCAGAATCATGAAGATTATCACTGAAAATGCATATCTCAGCTGGAAACCGCACGCAAACGAAGATATCGCAGTTTCCGCATATCAAACGCAGAGTGGAGTGCTGAAAACATCAGAAAGCGTGTTTTTCGCATTCAATAGCACGAAAACAGCGTTTTCGGTGATTCTGCACACTTGTAACAGCAGAATCATGAAGATTATCACTGAAAATGCATATCTCAGCTGGAAACAACAACGATACCGAAGATATCGCAGTTTCCGCATATCAAACGCAGAGTGGAGGGCTGAAAACACCAGAAAACGTGTTTTTCGCATTCAATAGCATGAAAACGGCTATTTCGGTGATTCTGCACACTTGTAACAGCAGAATCATGAAGATTATCACTGAAAATGCATATCTCAACTGGGAACCCCACGAAAACGAAGATATCCCTGTTTCCGCACATCAAACGCACTGTGGAGTGCTGAAAACACCAGAAAACGTGTTTTTCGCATTCAATAGCACGAAAGCAGTGTTTTCGGTGATTCTGCACACTTGTAACAGCAGAATCATGAAGATTATCTCTGAAAATGCATATCTCAGCTGGAAACAACAACGATACCGAAGATATCCCTGTTTCCGCACATCAATCGCACTGTCGGGTGCTGAAAACACCAAAAAACGTGTTTTTCGCATTCAATAGCACGAAAACAGCGTTTTCGGTGATTCTGCACGCTTGTAACAGCAGAATCATGAAGATTATCACTGAAAATGCATATCTCAGCTGGAAACCCCACGAAAACGACGATATCCCTGTTTCCGCACATCAAACGCACTGTCGGGTGCTGAAAACACCAGAAAACGTGTTTTTCGCATTCAATAGCACGAAAACAGCGATTTAGGTGATTCTGCACACTTGTAACAGCAGAATCATGACGATCATCACTGAAAATGCATGTCTCAGCTGGAAACCCAGCGATACCGAAGATATCCCTGTTTCCGCACATCAAACGCAGAGTGGAGTGCTGAAAACACCAGAAAACGTGTTTTTCGCATTCAATAGCACGAAAACAGCGTTTTCGGTGATTCTGCACGCTGGTAACAGCAGAATCATGAAGATTATCACTGAAAATGCATATCTCAGCTGGAAACCCCACGAAAAGGAAGATATCGCAGTTTCCGCATATCAAACGCAGAGCGGAGAGCTGAAAACACCAGAAAACGTATTTTTCGCATTCAATAGCACGAAAACAGGGTTTTCGGTGATTCTGCACGCTTGTAACAGCAGAATCATCAAGATTATCACTGAAAATGCATATCTCAGCTGGAAACCCCACGAAAACGAAGATATCCCTGTTTCCTCACATCAAACGCACTGTCGGGTGCTGAAACACCAGAAAACGTGTTTTTCGCATTCAATAGCACGAAAACAGCGATTTCTGTGATACTGCACACTGGTCACAGAAGAAACTCGAAGATTATCGTAGAAAATGCATATCTCAGCTGGAAACAACAACGATACCGAAGATATCCCTGTTTCTGCACATCAAACGCACTGTCGGGTGCTGAAAACACCAGAAAACGTGTTTTTCGCATTCAATAGCACGAAAACAGCGATTTCGGTGATTCTGCACACTTGTAACAGCAGAATCATGAAGATTATCACTGAGAATGCATATTTCAACTGGAAACACCGCGCAAACGAAGATATCGCAGTTTCCGCATATCAAACGCAGAGTGGAGTGCTGAAATCACCAAAAAACGTGTTTTTCGCATTCAATAGCACGAAAACAGCGTTTTCGGTGATTCTGCACGCTTGTAACAGCAGAATCATGAAGATTATCACTGAAAATGCATATCTCAGCTGGAAACCCCACGAAAACGACGATAACCCTGTTTCCGCACATCAAACGCACTGTCGGGTGCTGAAAACACCAGAAAGCGTGTTTTTCGCATTCAATAGCACGAAAACAGCGTTTTCGGTGATTCTGCACGCTTGTAACAGCAGAATCATGAAGATTATCACTGAAAATGCTTATCTCAGCTGGAAACAACAACGATACCGAAGATATCCCTGTTTCCGCACATCAAACGCACTGTGGAGTGCTGAAAACACCAGAAAACGTGTTTTTCGCATTCAATAGCACGAAAACAGCGTTTTCGGTGATTCTGCACACTTGTAACAGCAGAATCATGAAGATTATCACAGAAAATGCATATCTCTGCTGGAAACAACAACGATAACGAAGATATCGCAGTTTCCGCATATCAGACGCAGAGCGGAGTGCTGAAAACACCAGAAAACGTATTTTTCGCATTCAATAGCACGAAAACAGCGTTTTCGGTGATTCTGCACGCTTGTAACAGCAGAATCATCAAGATTATCACTGAAAATGCATATCTCAGCTGGAAACCCCACGAAAACGAAGATATCCCTGTTTCCGCACATCAAACGCACTGTCGGGTGCTGAAAACACCAGAAAACGTGTTTTTCGCATTCAATAGCATGAAAACAGCGATTGCGGTGATTCTGCACACGTGTAACAGCAGAATCATGAAGATTATCACTGAAAATGCATATCTCAACTGGAAACCCCACGCAAACGAAGATATCGCAGTTTCCGCATATCAAACGCAGAGTGGAGTGCTGAAATCACCAAAAAACGTGTTTTTCGCATTCAATAGCACGAAAACAGCGTTTTCGGTGATTCTGCACGCTTGCAACAGGAAAATCATGAAGATTATCACTGAAAATGCATATCTCAGCTGGAAACGCCACGAAAACGAAGATACCCCGTTTCCGCACATCAAACGCACTGTCGGGTGCTGAAACACCAGAAAACGTGTTTTTCGCATTCAATAGCACGAAAACAGCGATTTCTGTGATACTGCACACTGGTCACAGAAGAAACTCGAAGATTATCGTAGAAAATGCATATCTCAGCTGGAAACAACAACGATACCGAAGATATCCCTGTTTCTGCACATCAAACGCACTGTCGGGTGCTGAAAACACCAGAAAACGTGTTTTTCGCATTCAATAGCACGAAAACAGCGATTTCGGTGATTCTGCACACTTGTAACAGCAGAATCATGAAGATTATCACTGAGAATGCATATTTCAACTGGAAACACCGCGCAAACGAAGATATCGCAGTTTCCGCATATCAAACGCAGAGTGGAGTGCTGAAATCACCAAAAAACGTGTTTTTCGCATTCAATAGCACGAAAACAGCGTTTTCGGTGATTCTGCACGCTTGTAACAGCAGAATCATGAAGATTATCACTGAAAATGCATATCTCAGCTGGAAACCCCACGAAAACGACGATAACCCTGTTTCCGCACATCAAACGCACTGTCGGGTGCTGAAAACACCAGAAAGCGTGTTTTTTGCATTCAATAGCACGAAAACAGCGATTTAGGTGATTCTGCACACTTGTAACAGCAGAATCATGACGATTATCACTGAAAATGCATATCTCAGCTGGAAACCCAGCGATACCGAAGATATCCCTGTTTCCGCACATCAAACGCACTGTGGAGTGCTGAAAACACCAGAAAACGTGTTTTTCGCATTCAATAGCACGAAAACAGCGTTTTCGGTGATTCTGCACGCTTGTAACAGCAGAATCATGAAGATTATCACTGAAAATGCTTATCTCAGCTGGAAACAACAACGATACCGAAGATATCCCTGTTTCCGCACATCAAACGCACTGTGGAGTGCTGAAAACACCAGAAAACGTGTTTTTCGCATTCAATAGCACGAAAACAGAGTTTTCGGTGATTCTGCACACTTGTAACAGCAGAATCATGAAGATTATCACAGAAAATGCATATCTCTGCTGGAAACAACAACGATAACGAAGATATCGCAGTTTCCGCATATCAGACGCAGAGCGGAGTGCTGAAAACACCAGAAAACGTATTTTTCGCATTCAATAGCACGAAAACAGCGTTTTCGGTGATTCTGCACGCTTGTAACAGCAGAATCATCAAGATTATCACTGAAAATGCATATCTCAGCTGGAAACCCCACGAAAACGAAGATATCCCTGTTTCCGCACATCAAACGCACTGTGGAGTGCTGAAAACACCAGAAAACGTGTTTTTCGCATTCAATAGCACGAAAACAGCGATTTCGGTGATTCTGCACACTTGTAACAGCAGAATCATGAAGATTATCACTGAAAATGCATATCTCAGCTGGAAACGCCACGAAAACGAAGATATCCCTGTTTCCGCACATCAAACGCACTGTCGGGTGCTGAAAACACCAGAAAACGTGTTTTTCGCATTCAATTGCACGAAAACAGCGATCCCGGTGATTCTGCACACTTGTAACAGCAGAATAATGAACATTATCACTGAAAATGCATATCTCAACTGGGAACCCCACGAAAACGAAGATATCCCTGTTTCCGCACATCAAACGCACTGTGGAGTGCTGAAAACACCAGAACACGTGTTTTTCGCATTCAATAGCACGAAAACAGCGATTTAGGTGATTCTGCACACTTGTAACAGCAGAATCATGAAGATTATCACTGAAAATGCAGATCTCTGCTGGAAACAACATCGATAACGGAGATATCGCAGTTTCCGCATATCAAACGCAGAGCGGAGAGCTGAAAACACCAGAAAACGTATTTTTCGCATTCAATAGCACGAAAACAGGGTTTTCGGTGATTCTGCACGCTTGTAACAGCAGAATCATGAAGATCATCTCTGAAAATGCATATCTCAGCTGGAAAGAACAACGATACCGAAGATATCCCTGTTTCTGCACATCAAACGCACTGTCGGGTGCTGAAAACACCAGAAAACGGGTTTTTCGCATTCAATAGCACGAAAACAGCGATTTCTGTGATACTGCACACTGGTCACAGAAGAAACTCGAAGATTATCGTAGAAAATGCATATCTCAGCTGGAAACAACAACGATACCGAAGATATCCCTGTTTCTGCACATCAAACGCACTGTCGGGTGCTGAAAACACCAGAAAACGTGTTTTTCGCATTCAATAGCACGAAAACAGCGATTTCGGTGATTCTGCACACTTGTAACAGCAGAATCATGAAGATCATCTCTGAAAATGCATATCTCAGCTGGAAAGAACAACGATACCGAAGATATCCCTGTTTCTGCACATCAAACGCACTGTCGGGTGCTGAAAACACCAGAAAACGTGTTTTTCGCATTCAATATCATGAAAACAGCGATTGCGGTGATTCTGCACACTTGAAACAGCAGAATCATGAAGATTATAACTGATAATGCATATTTCAACTGGAAACACCGCGCAAACGAAGATATCGCAGTTTCCGCATATCAAACGCAGAGTGGAGTGCTGAAAACATCAGAAAGCGTGTTTTTCGCATTCAATAGCACGAAAACAGCGTTTTCGGTGATTCTGCACACTTGTAACAGCAGAATCATGAAGATTATCACTGAAAATGCATATCTCAGCTGGAAACAACAACGATACCGAAGATATCGCAGTTTCCGCATATCAAACGCAGAGTGGAGGGCTGAAAACACCAGAAAACGTGTTTTTCGCATTCAATAGCATGAAAACGGCTATTTCGGTGATTCTGCACACTTGTAACAGCAGAATCATGAAGATTATCACTGAAAATGCATATCTCAACTGGGAACCCCACGAAAACGAAGATATCCCTGTTTCCGCACATCAAACGCACTGTGGAGTGCTGAAAACACCAGAAAACGTGTTTTTCGCATTCAATAGCACGAAAACAGTGTTTTCGGTGATTCTGCACACTTGTAACAGCAGAATCATGAAGATTATCTCTGAAAATGCATATCTCAGCTGGAAACAACAACGATACCGAAGATATCCCTGTTTCCGCACATCAATCGCACTGTCGGGTGCTGAAAACACCAAAAAACGTGTTTTTCGCATTCAATAGCACGAAAACAGCGTTTTCGGTGATTCTGCACGCTTGTAACAGCAGAATCATGAAGATTATCACTGAAAATGCATATCTCAGCTGGAAACCCCACGAAAACGACGATATCCCTGTTTCCGCACATCAAACGCACTGTCGGGTGCTGAAAACACCAGAAAACGTGTTTTTCGCATTCAATAGCACGAAAACAGCGATTTAGGTGATTCTGCACACTTGTAACAGCAGAATCATGACGATCACCACTGAAAATGCATGTCTCAGCTGGAAACCCAGCGATACCGAAGATATCCCTGTTTCCGCACATCAAACGCAGAGTGGAGTGCTGAAAACACCAGAAAACGTGTTTTTCGCATTCAATAGCACGAAAACAGCGTTTTCGGTGATTCTGCACGCTGGTAACAGCAGAATCATGAAGATTATCACTGAAAATGCATATCTCAGCTGGAAACCCCACGAAAAGGAAGATATCGCAGTTTCCGCATATCAAACGCAGAGCGGAGAGCTGAAAACACCAGAAAACGTATTTTTCGCATTCAATAGCACGAAAACAGGGTTTTCGGTGATTCTGCACGCTTGTAACAGCAGAATCATCAAGATTATCACTGAAAATGCATATCTCAGCTGGAAACCCCACGAAAACGAAGATATCCCTGTTTCCTCACATCAAACGCACTGTCGGGTGCTGAAACACCAGAAAACGTGTTTTTCGCATTCAATAGCACGAAAACAGCGATTTCTGTGATACTGCACACTGGTCACAGAAGAAACTCGAAGATTATCGTAGAAAATGCATATCTCAGCTGGAAACAACAACGATACCGAAGATATCCCTGTTTCTGCACATCAAACGCACTGTCGGGTGCTGAAAACACCAGAAAACGTGTTTTTCGCATTCAACAGCACGAAAACAGCGATTTCGGTGATTCTGCACACTTGTAACAGCAGAATCATGAAGATTATCACTGAGAATGCATATTTCAACTGGAAACACCGCGCAAACGAAGATATCGCAGTTTCCGCATATCAAACGCAGAGTGGAGTGCTGAAATCACCAAAAAACGTGTTTTTCGCATTCAATAGCACGAAAACAGCGTTTTCGGTGATTCTGCACGCTTGTAACAGCAGAATCATGAAGATTATCACTGAAAATGCATATCTCAGCTGGAAACCCCACGAAAACGACGATAACCCTGTTTCCGCACATCAAACGCACTGTCGGGTGCTGAAAACACCAGAAAGCGTGTTTTTCGCATTCAATAGCACGAAAACAGCGTTTTCGGTGATTCTGCACGCTTGTAACAGCAGAATCATGAAGATTATCACTGAAAATGCTTATCTCAGCTGGAAACAACAACGATACCGAAGATATCCCTGTTTCCGCACATCAAACGCACTGTGGAGTGCTGAAAACACCAGAAAACGTGTTTTTCGCATTCAATAGCACGAAAACAGCGTTTTCGGTGATTCTGCACACTTGTAACAGCAGAATCATGAAGATTATCACAGAAAATGCATATCTCTGCTGGAAACAACAACGATAACGAAGATATCGCAGTTTCCGCATATCAGACGCAGAGCGGAGTGCTGAAAACACCAGAAAACGTATTTTTCGCATTCAATAGCACGAAAACAGCGTTTTCGGTGATTCTGCACGCTTGTAACAGCAGAATCATCAAGATTATCACTGAAAATGCATATCTCAGCTGGAAACCCCACGAAAACGAAGATATCCCTGTTTCCGCACATCAAACGCACTGTCGGGTGCTGAAAACACCAGAAAACGTGTTTTTCGCATTCAATAGCATGAAAACAGCGATTGCGGTGATTCTGCACACGTGTAACAGCAGAATCATGAAGATTATCACTGAAAATGCATATCTCAACTGGAAACCCCACGCAAACGAAGATATCGCAGTTTCCGCATATCAAACGCAGAGTGGAGTGCTGAAATCACCAAAAAACGTGTTTTTCGCATTCAATAGCACGAAAACAGCGTTTTCGGTGATTCTGCACGCTTGCAACAGGAAAATCATGAAGATTATCACTGAAAATGCATATCTCAGCTGGAAACGCCACGAAAACGAAGATACCCCGTTTCCGCACATCAAACGCACTGTCGGGTGCTGAAACACCAGAAAACGTGTTTTTCGCATTCAATAGCACGAAAACAGCGATTTCTGTGATACTGCACACTGGTCACAGAAGAAACTCGAAGATTATCGTAGAAAATGCATATCTCAGCTGGAAACAACAACGATACCGAAGATATCCCTGTTTCTGCACATCAAACGCACTGTCGGGTGCTGAAAACACCAGAAAACGTGTTTTTCGCATTCAATAGCACGAAAACAGCGAATTCGGTGATTCTGCACACTTGTAACAGCAGAATCATGAAGATTATCACTGAGAATGCATATTTCAACTGGAAACACCGCGCAAACGAAGATATCGCAGTTTCCGCATATCAAACGCAGAGTGGAGTGCTGAAATCACCAAAAAACGTGTTTTTCGCATTCAATAGCACGAAAACAGCGTTTTCGGTGATTCTGCACGCTTGTAACAGCAGAATCATGAAGATTATCACTGAAAATGCATATCTCAGCTGGAA
The DNA here is from genome assembly GCA_951804975.1 of Anthophora plumipes. Lineage (NCBI taxonomy): Eukaryota > Metazoa > Arthropoda > Insecta > Hymenoptera > Apidae > Anthophora > Anthophora plumipes. Next base: position 6,255 of record CATORF010000137.1, on the reverse strand, counting down.
ACCCCACGAAAACGACGATAACCCTGTTTCCGCACATCAAACGCACTGTCGGGTGCTGAAAACACCAGAAAGCGTGTTTTTTGCATTCAATAGCACGAAAACAGCGATTTAGGTGATTCTGCACACTTGTAACAGCAGAATCATGACGATTATCACTGAAAATGCATATCTCAGCTGGAAACCCAGCGATACCGAAGATATCCCTGTTTCCGCACATCAAACGCACTGTGGAGTGCTGAAAACACCAGAAAACGTGTTTTTCGCATTCAATAGCACGAAAACAGCGTTTTCGGTGATTCTGCACGCTTGTAACAGCAGAATCATGAAGATTATCACTGAAAATGCTTATCTCAGCTGGAAACAACAACGATACCGAAGATATCCCTGTTTCCGCACATCAAACGCACTGTGGAGTGCTGAAAACACCAGAAAACGTGTTTTTCGCATTCAATAGCACGAAAACAGAGTTTTCGGTGATTCTGCACACTTGTAACAGCAGAATCATGAAGATTATCACAGAAAATGCATATCTCTGCTGGAAACAACAACGATAACGAAGATATCGCAGTTTCCGCATATCAGACGCAGAGCGGAGTGCTGAAAACACCAGAAAACGTATTTTTCGCATTCAATAGCACGAAAACAGCGTTTTCGGTGATTCTGCACGCTTGTAACAGCAGAATCATCAAGATTATCACTGAAAATGCATATCTCAGCTGGAAACCCCACGAAAACGAAGATATCCCTGTTTCCGCACATCAAACGCACTGTGGAGTGCTGAAAACACCAGAAAACGTGTTTTTCGCATTCAATAGCACGAAAACAGCGATTTCGGTGATTCTGCACACTTGTAACAGCAGAATCATGAAGATTATCACTGAAAATGCATATCTCAGCTGGAAACGCCACGAAAACGAAGATATCCCTGTTTCCGCACATCAAACGCACTGTCGGGTGCTGAAAACACCAGAAAACGTGTTTTTCGCATTCAATTGCACGAAAACAGCGATCCCGGTGATTCTGCACACTTGTAACAGCAGAATAATGAACATTATCACTGAAAATTCATATCTCAACTGGGAACCCCACGAAAACGAAGATATCCCTGTTTCCGCACATCAAACGCACTGTGGAGTGCTGAAAACACCAGAACACGTGTTTTTCGCATTCAATAGCACGAAAACAGCGATTTAGGTGATTCTGCACACTTGTAACAGCAGAATCATGAAGATTATCACTGAAAATGCAGATCTCTGCTGGAAACAACATCGATAACGGAGATATCGCAGTTTCCGCATATCAAACGCAGAGCGGAGAGCTGAAAACACCAGAAAACGTATTTTTCGCATTCAATAGCACGAAAACAGGGTTTTCGGTGATTCTGCACGCTTGTAACAGCAGAATCATGAAGATCATCTCTGAAAATGCATATCTCAGCTGGAAAGAACAACGATACCGAAGATATCCCTGTTTCTGCACATCAAACGCACTGTCGGGTGCTGAAAACACCAGAAAACGTGTTTTTCGCATTCAATAGCACGAAAACAGCGATTTCTGTGATACTGCACACTGGTCACAGAAGAAACTCGAAGATTATCGTAGAAAATGCATATCTCAGCTGGAAACAACAACGATACCGAAGATATCCCTGTTTCTGCACATCAAACGCACTGTCGGGTGCTGAAAACACCAGAAAACGTGTTTTTCGCATTCAATAGCACGAAAACAGCGTTTTCGGTGATTCTGCACGCTTGTAACAGCAGAATCATGAAGATTATCACTGAAAATGCATATCTCAGCTGGAAACCCCACGAAAACGACGATAACCCTGTTTCCGCACATCAAACGCACTGTCGGGTGCTGAAAACACCAGAACACGTGTTTTTCGCATTCAATAGCACGAAAACAGCGATTTAGGTGATTCTGCACACTTGTAACAGCAGAATCATGACGATTATCACTGAAAATGCATATCTTAGCTGGAAACCCAGCGATACCGAAGATATCCCTGTTTCCGCACATCAAACGCAGAGTGGAGTGCTGAAAACACCAGAAAGCGTGTTTTTTGCATTCAATAGCACGAAAACAGCGATTTAGGTGATTCTGCACACTTGTAACAGCAGAATCATGACGATTATCACTGAAAATGCATATCTCAGCTGGAAACCCAGCGATACCGAAGATATCCCTGTTTCCGCACATCAAACGCACTGTGGAGTGCTGAAAACACCAGAAAACGTGTTTTTCGCATTCAATAGCACGAAAACAGCGTTTTCGGTGATTCTGCACGCTTGTAACAGCAGAATCATGAAGATTATCACTGAAAATGCTTATCTCAGCTGGAAACAACAACGATACCGAAGATATCCCAGTTTCCGCACATCAAACGCACTGTGGAGTGCTGAAAACACCAGAAAACGTGTTTTTCGCATTCAATAGCACGAAAACAGAGTTTTCGGTGATTCTGCACACTTGTAACAGCAGAATCATGAAGATTATCACAGAAAATGCATATCTCTGCTGGAAACAACAGCGATAACGAAGATATCGCAGTTTCCGCATATCAGACGCAGAGCGGAGTGCTGAAAACACCAGAAAACGTATTTTTCGCATTCAATAGCACGAAAACAGCGTTTTCGGTGATTCTGCACACTTGTAACAGCAGAATAATGAACATTATCACTGAAAATGCATATCTCAACTGGGAACCCCACGAAAACGAAGATATCCCTGTTTCCGCACATCAAACGCACTGTGGAGTGCTGAAAACACCAGAACACGTGTTTTTCGCATTCAATAGCACGAAAACAGCGATTTAGGTGATTCTGCACACTTGTAACAGCAGAATCATGAAGATTATCACTGAAAATGCAGATCTCTGCTGGAAACAACATCGATAACGGAGATATCGCAGTTTCCGCATATCAAACGCAGAGCGGAGAGCTGAAAACACCAGAAAACGTATTTTTCGCATTCAATAGCACGAAAACAGGGTTTTCGGTGATTCTGCACGCTTGTAACAGCAGAATCATCAAGATTATCACTGATAATGCATATCTCAGCTGGAAACCCCACGAAAACGAAGATATCCCTGTTTCCGCACATCAAACGCACTGTCGGGTGCTGAAACACCAGAAAACGTGTTTTTCGCATTCAATAGCACGAAAACAGCGATTTCTGTGATACTGCACACTGGTCACAGAAGAAACTCGAAGATTATCGTAGAAAATGCATATCTCAGCTGGAAACAACAACGATACCGAAGATATCCCTGTTTCTGCACATCAAACGCACTGTCGGGTGCTGAAAACACCAGAAAACGTGTTTTTCGCATTCAATAGCACGAAAACAGCGATTTCGGTGATTCTGCACACTTGGAACAGCAGAATCATGAAGATCATCTCTGAAAATGCATATCTCAGCTGGAAAGAACAACGATACCGAAGATATCCCTGTTTCCGCACATCAAACGCAGAGTGGAGTGCTGAAAACACCAGAAATCGTGTTTTTCGCATTCAATAGCACGAAAACAGTGTTTTCGGTGATTCTGCACGCTGGTAACAGCAGAATCATGAAGATTATCACTGAAAATGCATATCTCAGCTGGAAACCCCACGAAAAGGAAGATTTCGCAGTTTCCGCACATCAAACGCACTGTGGAGTGCTGAAAACACCAGAAAACGTGTTTTTCGCATTCAATAGCACGAAAACAGGGTTTTCGGTTATTCTGCACGCTTGTAACAGCAGAATCATGAAGATTATCACTGAAAATGCATATCTCAGCTGGAAACCCCACGATTACGAAGATATCCCTGTTTCCGCACATCAAACGCACTGTCGGGTGCTGAAAACACCAGAAAACGTGTTTTTCGCATTCAATAGCACGAAAACAGGGTTTTCGGTTATTCTGCACGCTTGTAACAGCAGAATCATGAAGATTATCACTGAAAATGCATATCTCACCTGGAAACCGCACGCAAACGAAGATATCGCAGTTTCCGCATATCAAACGCAGAGTGGAGTGCTGAAAACACCAGAAAGCGTGTTTTTCGCATTCAATAGCATGAAAACAGCGATTTCGGTGATTCTGCACACTTGTAACAGCAGAATCATGAAGATTATCACTGAAAATGCATATCTCAACTGGGAACCCCACGAAAACGAAGATATCCCTTTTTCCGCAAATCAAACGCACTGTGGAGTGCTGAAAACACCACAAAACGTGTTTTTCGCATTCAATAGCACGAAAACAGCGATTCCGGTGATTCTGCACACTTGTAACAGCAGAATCATGAAGATTATCTCTGAAAATGCATATCTCAGCTGGAAAGAACAACGATACCGAAGATATCCATGTTTACGCACATCAAACGCACTGTGGAGTGCTGAAAACACCAGAAAACGTGTTTTTCGCATTCAATAGCACGAAAACAGTGTTTTCGGTGATTCTGCACACTTGTAACAGCAGAATCATGAAGATTATCACTGAAAATGCATATCTCAGCTGGAAACAACAACGATACCGAAGATATCCCTGTTTCCGCACATCAATCGCACTGTCGGGTGCTGAATACACCAAAAAACGTGTTTTTCGCATTCAATAGCACGAAAACAGCGTTTTCGGTGATTCTGCACGCTTGTAACAGCAGAATCATGAAGATTATCACTGAAAATGCATATCTCAGCTGGAAACCCCACGAAAACGACGATATCCCTGTTTCCGCACATCAAACGCACTGTCGGGTGCTGAAAACACCAGAAAACGTGTTTTTCGCATTCAATAGCACAAAAACAGCGATTTAGGTGATTCTGCACACTTGTAACAGCAGAATCATGACGATCATCACTGAAAATGCATATCTCAGCTGGAAACCCAGCGATACCGAAGATATCCCTGTTTCCGCACATCAAACGCAGAGTGGAGTGCTGAAAACACCAGAATACGTGTTTTTCGCATTCAATAGCACGAAAACAGGGTTTTCGGTGATTCTGCACGCTGGTAACAGCAGAATCATGAAGATTATCACTGAAAATGCATATCTCAGCTGGAAACCCCACGAAAAGGAAGATATCGCAGTTTCCGCATATCAAACGCAGAGCGGAGAGCTGAAAACACCAGAAAACGTATTTTTCGCATTCAATAGCACGAAAACAGGGTTTTCGGTGATTCTGCACGCTTGTAACAGCAGAATCGTCAAGATTATCACTGAAAATGCATATCTCAGCTGGAAACCCCACGAAAACGAAGATATCCCTGTTTCCGCACATCAAACGCACTGTCGGGTGCTGAAACACCAGAAAACGTGTTTTTCGCATTCAATAGCACGAAAACAGCGATTTCTGTGATACTGCACACTGGTCACAGAAGAAACTCGAAGATTATCGTAGAAAATGCATATCTCAGCTGGAAACAACAACGATACCGAAGATATCCCTGTTTCTGCACATCAAACGCACTGTCGGGTGCTGAAAACACCAGAAAACGTGTTTTTCGCATTCAATAGCACGAAAACAGCGATTTCGGTGATTCTGCACACTTGTAACAGCAGAATCATGAAGATTATCACTGAGAATGCATATTTCAACTGGAAACACCGCGCAAACGAAGATATCGCAGTTTCCGCATATCAAACGCAGAGTGGAGTGCTGAAAACACCAAAAAACGTGTTTTTCGCATTCAATAGCACGAAAACAGCGTTTTCGGTGATTCTGCACGCTTGTAACAGCAGAATCATGAAGATTATCACTGAAAATGCATATCTCAGCTGGAAACCCCACGAAAACGACGATAACCCTGTTTCCGCACATCAAACGCACTGTCGGGTGCTGAAAACACCAGAAAGCGTGTTTTTCGCATTCAATAGCACGAAAACAGCGATTTAGGTGATTCTGCACACTTGTAACAGCAGAATCATGACGATTATCACTGAAAATGCATATCTCAGCTGGAAACCCAGCGACACCGAAGATATCCCTGTTTCCGCACATCAAACGCACTGTCGGGTGCTGAAAACACCAGAAAACGTGTTTTTCGCATTCAATAGCACGAAAACAGGGTTTTCGGTTATTCTGCACGCTTGTAACAGCAGAATCATGAAGATTATCACTGAAAATGCATATCTCACCTGGAAACCGCACGCAAACGAAGATATCGCAGTTTCCGCATATCAAACGCAGAGTGGAGTGCTGAAAACACCAGAAAGCGTGTTTTTCGCATTCAATAGCATGAAAACAGCGATTTCGGTGATTCTGCAC
>CATORF010000136.1:55000-57213 GCA_951804975.1 Anthophora plumipes | reverse complement strand
AAATTATATTTGTCTCGTCCTCTGCAACAGGCCTCTTCCTTCCTACTGAAACACGCTCTCTCTGTGAGGCAAATTCAATAACACGCGCGTCTATGGGGACTGGGTTACCGAAACGTTGCTGCAACTCTTCCAAAAGGTGTGTGGATCCATCGAGAAAACCCGCGCGCTACCTTTCCCATGTTCGACGAACGTGGCTGGGTTTGGCGACAGACGACGAGCGGACTTGTTAACCGCAACGGTACACCTACTGCCTAAGTTCCCACACATCAGCGTTCGGAGAAAGATACCTCGCACGATGTTCCTCTCGTAGAGCACACAACACTCCAGGATAGTATTTGCCTTGCAACGACGACCCTTAAACATCCACCACGACGGTGTACATTGTTCTGCAGCAGAGAGTAGTGTTGTACAGTATTGTTGAAGAGACAGGAGAGGGAATGCAAAAAATTTCCTATATCCCTGGGGCCATTCCGAACAACGATCTGCAATACCCAACACCGCGTAGGTGCTAGACACACCACCGGGTAGGTGCACGACCATTCGGACGCACTCCATTTGAACAATCTCGATGTCTCCAATTCACTTCTCTCTAGACTGAGTTCAAAACTTCTCTCTTTCAGTCTAGCACGATGAAATCGTTTCAGACGACGTAGGGAGCGCGGTCCTTGCATACTCAAGATTGCGAACCATCAATATGAGCGTATTACGCGAAACGACCACAAGGAGACTGTATTACGACGGAGCGGTACACGGTGGGCGGTCGCATCGCGACGCACGCAAGCCACCAGCACGCAAGTCCGTACGATTTTATCGTTCCTGTGAAACGTTCGCATAATATTTTCGCAACATATGCGTAGAACACAAATCGAGGCATGCCCGCGGCAAACGCCGACGAACGCCCAACAATCGCTCGTACGCCACGTTCTCTCCAGCGGCTAGCTCCATATCACACACCCCGTTTACGCGCGCCCGACTCGGAACGTTCTTCAAGAACGTCGCGGCGGGGATATTCGCGAAAGGAATATGAAGAAATGGAGAGACAGGGAGATACGCGACGCAAGCAGTATATGGGTTACGTGAACGACCCTCAGCCAAGCGTGGTCCAGGAATTGTATCCGTGGACCGCAATGTGCGTTCGAAATGTCGATGTTCATGTGTCCTGCAGTTCACACGTTGACGCGCAATTAGCTGCGTTCTTCATCGACCCACGAGCCAAGTGATCCACCGTTCAGGGTAATCGTATTTGTTATAATTTTATATAAACTCAAGTACTTTTTCGGAATCACACTGGAAACCGAGACTCGAACACCTCCAACCAGCGCCACAGAAGGAGGTGTCGAGCGTCACCATTTCGTAACGGTAGAACCGTGTACGCATCGACCGAAGTCGACTAGGCGACACAAAAGTGTGTCCGAGACGAAATTCGCCGGCACGCGCAAGCAAGCACGTCACCAGCGACCAGGCGCAAAGAACATTTTCCAACATAAAAATTGAAAAAGAAACCATCGAAGGATTGAGGAGGAGGAAACGACGGGGATACCCCGATACAAAGAATCCTCGTTCGACCTCGCACCTTCGGAAGAGTATACGCAAAGAATGGCAGTGCCCGTACACGCACTCTGTGGCACTTGAACGCAATAGCCGTAGGCGAAATTCAACAGAAGCACGGAAGCTAATTAACGGCATAGACGATGGGTCTTTCTTCCCAAATAGCCGACGACGAAGACCAGAACAGCCTTGCCGCGGAATGGGAGTCCGACTATATCATCATCTTTTGCATGCGTATTGCTTTTGAAACTGGAGCAGCAAAAAAAAAAGAGCGTGCGAAGAACTTCGACGGACCCGCGGAGGCTTGATACGGCTTCGACCGGTCTTTCGTCCCAATAGCCGACGACGAAGGTTAAAACAACTTTGTCGCGGAACGGGTGTCCGACTCCGACGTCTTTGAAGCGCGCAAAGCAACCGTGTTCCTCCTACTGGCTAATGAGCAGGCGAAGAACTTCAACGGACCCGCGGAGGCTTGATACGGCTTCGACCGGCCTTTCGTCCCAATAGCCGACGACGAAGGTTAAAGCAACCATGCCGCGGAACGGGTGTCCGACTCCGACGTCTTTGAAGCGCGCAAAGCGACCATCAGTCCTCACTCCTCTCTCCTCCTACTGCTGCTGTTTAGAGTGCTGGTGAATTTCAACGGACGCGCGGAGGCTTGATAC
>CATORF010000136.1:45000-50000 GCA_951804975.1 Anthophora plumipes | reverse complement strand
TGACGGTTTTCGAGAAAAACTCAAGAAACCGACCGCTTTCGGAGTTTCTCCGAGCGGCCGAGGCGAATTTTTCTAAGTCCCTGCGCGCCGTAGCCTGGCCGTACGTGCGACGCGTGTAACTTCGCCCGTTCGGATCGTTGTTGCGCCCGATCTACGGGTCGGATCGAGGAGACAGCTATATGGTTCGCTTCGCATTGCTACTGGCTACGTGATGAGCGTGAAACATTTTGCAAAATCGAAAATTTTTCGTTCGGTCCAGGTGGAAAATTTTCAAAAAAATTTTCGGACGGACGGGAACGTTAGATCATTGTGTGGGACGCCGAGACGGACACGTACGTGCAAAAAAAGTGTATGGTCGACCTGACGGTTTTCGAGAAAAACTCAAGAAACCGACCGCTTTCGGAGTTTCTCCGAGCGGCCGAGGCGAATTTTTCTAAGTCCCTGCGCGCCGTAGCCTGGCCGTACGTGCGACGCGTGTAACTTCGCCCGTTCGGATCGTTGTTGCGCCCGATCTACGGGTCGGATCGAGGAGACAGCTATATGGTTCGCTTCGCATTGCTACTGGCTACGTGATGAGCGTGAAACATTTTGCAAAATCGAAAATTTTTCGTTCGGTCCAGGTGGAAAATTTTCAAAAAAATTTTCGGACGGACGGGAACGTTAGATCATTGTGTGGGACGCCGAGACGGACACGTACGTGCAAAAAAAGTGTATGGTCGACCTGACGGTTTTCGAGAAAAACTCAAGAAACCGACCGCTTTCGGAGTTTCTCCGAGCGGCCGAGGCGAATTTTTCTAAGTCCCTGCGCGCCGTAGCCTGGCCGTACGTGCGACGCGTGTAACTTCGCCCGTTCGGATCGTTGTTGCGCCCGATCTACGGGTCGGATCGAGGAGACAGCTATATGGTTCGCTTCGCATTGCTACTGGCTACGTGATGAGCGTGAAACATTTTGCAAAATCGAAAATTTTTCGTTCGGTCCAGGTGGAAAATTTTCAAAAAAATTTTCGGACGGACGGGAACGTTAGATCATTGTGTGGGACGCCGAGACGGACACGTACGTGCAAAAAAAGTGTATGGTCGACCTGACGGTTTTCGAGAAAAACTCAAGAAACCGACCGCTTTCGGAGTTTCTCCGAGCGGCCGAGGCGAATTTTTCTAAGTCCCTGCGCGCCGTAGCCTGGCCGTACGTGCGACGCGTGTAACTTCGCCCGTTCGGATCGTTGTTGCGCCCGATCTACGGGTCGGATCGAGGAGACAGCTATATGGTTCGCTTCGCATTGCTACTGGCTACGTGATGAGCGTGAAACATTTTGCAAAATCGAAAATTTTTCGTTCGGTCCAGGTGGAAAATTTTCAAAAAAATTTTCGGACGGACGGGAACGTTAGATCATTGTGTGGGACGCCGAGACGGACACGTACGTGCAAAAAAAGTGTATGGTCGACCTGACGGTTTTCGAGAAAAACTCAAGAAACCGACCGCTTTCGGAGTTTCTCCGAGCGGCCGAGGCGAATTTTTCTAAGTCCCTGCGCGCCGTAGCCTGGCCGTACGTGCGACGCGTGTAACTTCGCCCGTTCGGATCGTTGTTGCGCCCGATCTACGGGTCGGATCGAGGAGACAGCTATATGGTTCGCTTCGCATTGCTACTGGCTACGTGATGAGCGTGAAACATTTTGCAAAATCGAAAATTTTTCGTTCGGTCCAGGTGGAAAATTTTCAAAAAAATTTTCGGACGGACGGGAACGTTAGATCATTGTGTGGGACGCCGAGACGGACACGTACGTGCAAAAAAAGTGTATGGTCGACCTGACGGTTTTCGAGAAAAACTCAAGAAACCGACCGCTTTCGGAGTTTCTCCGAGCGGCCGAGGCGAATTTTTCTAAGTCCCTGCGCGCCGTAGCCTGGCCGTACGTGCGACGCGTGTAACTTCGCCCGTTCGGATCGTTGTTGCGCCCGATCTACGGGTCGGATCGAGGAGACAGCTGTATGGTTCGCTTCGCATTGCTACTGGCTACGTGATGAGCGTGAAACATTTTGCAAAATCGAAAATTTTTCGTTCGGTCCAGGTGGAAAATTTTCAAAAAAATTTTCGGACGGACGGGAACGTTAGATCATTGTGTGGGACGCCGAGACGGACACGTACGTGCAAAAAAAGTGTATGGTCGACCTGACGGTTTTCGAGAAAAACTCAAGAAACCGACCGCTTTCGGAGTTTCTCCGAGCGGCCGAGGCGAATTTTTCTAAGTCCCTGCGCGCCGTAGCCTGGCCGTACGTGCGACGCGTGTAACTTCGCCCGTTCGGATCGTTGTTGCGCCCGATCTACGGGTCGGATCGAGGAGACAGCTATATGGTTCGCTTCGCATTGCTACTGGCTACGTGATGAGCGTGAAACATTTTGCAAAATCGAAAATTTTTCGTTCGGTCCAGGTGGAAAATTTTCAAAAAAATTTTCGGACGGACGGGAACGTTAGATCATTGTGTGGGACGCCGAGACGGACACGTACGTGCAAAAAAAGTGTATGGTCGACCTGACGGTTTTCGAGAAAAACTCAAGAAACCGACCGCTTTCGGAGTTTCTCCGAGCGGCCGAGGCGAATTTTTCTAAGTCCCTGCGCGCCGTAGCCTGGCCGTACGTGCGACGCGTGTAACTTCGCCCGTTCGGATCGTTGTTGCGCCCGATCTACGGGTCGGATCGAGGAGACAGCTGTATGGTTCGCTTCGCATTGCTACTGGCTACGTGATGAGCGTGAAACATTTTGCAAAATCGAAAATTTTTCGTTCGGTCCAGGTGGAAAATTTTCAAAAAAATTTTCGGACGGACGGGAACGTTAGATCATTGTGTGGGACGCCGAGACGGACACGTACGTGCAAAAAAAGTGTATGGTCGACCTGACGGTTTTCGAGAAAAACTCAAGAAACCGACCGCTTTCGGAGTTTCTCCGAGCGGCCGAGGCGAATTTTTCTAAGTCCCTGCGCGCCGTAGCCTGGCCGTACGTGCGACGCGTGTAACTTCGCCCGTTCGGATCGTTGTTGCGCCCGATCTACGGGTCGGATCGAGGAGACAGCTATATGGTTCGCTTCGCATTGCTACTGGCTACGTGATGAGCGTGAAACATTTTGCAAAATCGAAAATTTTTCGTTCGGTCCAGGTGGAAAATTTTCAAAAAAATTTTCGGACGGACGGGAACGTTAGATCATTGTGTGGGACGCCGAGACGGACACGTACGTGCAAAAAAAGTGTATGGTCGACCTGACGGTTTTCGAGAAAAACTCAAGAAACCGACCGCTTTCGGAGTTTCTCCGAGCGGCCGAGGCGAATTTTTCTAAGTCCCTGCGCGCCGTAGCCTGGCCGTACGTGCGACGCGTGTAACTTCGCCCGTTCGGATCGTTGTTGCGCCCGATCTACGGGTCGGATCGAGGAGACAGCTATATGGTTCGCTTCGCATTGCTACTGGCTACGTGATGAGCGTGAAACATTTTGCAAAATCGAAAATTTTTCGTTCGGTCCAGGTGGAAAATTTTCAAAAAAATTTTCGGACGGACGGGAACGTTAGATCATTGTGTGGGACGCCGAGACGGACACGTACGTGCAAAAAAAGTGTATGGTCGACCTGACGGTTTTCGAGAAAAACTCAAGAAACCGACCGCTTTCGGAGTTTCTCCGAGCGGCCGAGGCGAATTTTTCTAAGTCCCTGCGCGCCGTAGCCTGGCCGTACGTGCGACGCGTGTAACTTCGCCCGTTCGGATCGTTGTTGCGCCCGATCTACGGGTCGGATCGAGGAGACAGCTGTATGGTTCGCTTCGCATTGCTACTGGCTACGTGATGAGCGTGAAACATTTTGCAAAATCGAAAATTTTTCGTTCGGTCCAGGTGGAAAATTTTCAAAAAAATTTTCGGACGGACGGGAACGTTAGATCATTGTGTGGGACGCCGAGACGGACACGTACGTGCAAAAAAAGTGTATGGTCGACCTGACGGTTTTCGAGAAAAACTCAAGAAACCGACCGCTTTCGGAGTTTCTCCGAGCGGCCGAGGCGAATTTTTCTAAGTCCCTGCGCGCCGTAGCCTGGCCGTACGTGCGACGCGTGTAACTTCGCCCGTTCGGATCGTTGTTGCGCCCGATCTACGGGTCGGATCGAGGAGACAGCTATATGGTTCGCTTCGCATTGCTACTGGCTACGTGATGAGCGTGAAACATTTTGCAAAATCGAAAATTTTTCGTTCGGTCCAGGTGGAAAATTTTCAAAAAAATTTTCGGACGGACGGGAACGTTAGATCATTGTGTGGGACGCCGAGACGGACACGTACGTGCAAAAAAAGTGTATGGTCGACCTGACGGTTTTCGAGAAAAACTCAAGAAACCGACCGCTTTCGGAGTTTCTCCGAGCGGCCGAGGCGAATTTTTCTAAGTCCCTGCGCGCCGTAGCCTGGCCGTACGTGCGACGCGTGTAACTTCGCCCGTTCGGATCGTTGTTGCGCCCGATCTACGGGTCGGATCGAGGAGACAGCTGTATGGTTCGCTTCGCATTGCTACTGGCTACGTGATGAGCGTGAAACATTTTGCAAAATCGAAAATTTTTCGTTCGGTCCAGGTGGAAAATTTTCAAAAAAATTTTCGGACGGACGGGAACGTTAGATCATTGTGTGGGACGCCGAGACGGACACGTACGTGCAAAAAAAGTGTATGGTCGACCTGACGGTTTTCGAGAAAAACTCAAGAAACCGACCGCTTTCGGAGTTTCTCCGAGCGGCCGAGGCGAATTTTTCTAAGTCCCTGCGCGCCGTAGCCTGGCCGTACGTGCGACGCGTGTAACTTCGCCCGTTCGGATCGTTGTTGCGCCCGATCTACGGGTCGGATCGAGGAGACAGCTATATGGTTCGCTTCGCATTGCTACTGGCTACGTGATGAGCGTGAAACATTTTGCAAAATCGAAAATTTTTCGTTCGGTCCAGGTGGAAAATTTTCAAAAAAATTTTCGGACGGACGGGAACGTTAGATCA
>CATORF010000136.1:20000-35000 GCA_951804975.1 Anthophora plumipes | reverse complement strand
CGGTGTACATTGTTCTGCAGCAGAGAGTAGTGTTGTACAGTATTGTTGAAGAGACAGGAGAGGGAATGCAAAAAATTTCCTATATCCCTGGGGCCATTCCGAACAACGATCTGCAATACCCAACACCGCGTAGGTGCTAGACACACCACCGGGTAGGTGCACGACCATTCGGACGCACTCCATTTGAACAATCTCGATGTCTCCAATTCACTTCTCTCTAGACTGAGTTCAAAACTTCTCTCTTTCAGTCTAGCACGATGAAATCGTTTCAGACGACGTAGGGAGCGCGGTCCTTGCATACTCAAGATTGCGAACCATCAATATGAGCGTATTACGCGAAACGACCACAAGGAGACTGTATTACGACGGAGCGGTACACGGTGGGCGGTCGCATCGCGACGCACGCAAGCCACCAGCACGCAAGTCCGTACGATTTTATCGTTCCTGTGAAACGTTCGCATAATATTTTCGCAACATATGCGTAGAACACAAATCGAGGCATGCCCGCGGCAAACGCCGACGAACGCCCAACAATCGCTCGTACGCCACGTTCTCTCCAGCGGCTAGCTCCATATCACACACCCCGTTTACGCGCGCCCGACTCGGAACGTTCTTCAAGAACGTCGCGGCGGGGATATTCGCGAAAGGAATATGAAGAAATGGAGAGACAGGGAGATACGCGACGCAAGCAGTATATGGGTTACGTGAACGACCCTCAGCCAAGCGTGGTCCAGGAATTGTATCCGTGGACCGCAATGTGCGTTCGAAATGTCGATGTTCATGTGTCCTGCAGTTCACACGTTGACGCGCAATTAGCTGCGTTCTTCATCGACCCACGAGCCAAGTGATCCACCGTTCAGGGTAATCGTATTTGTTATAATTTTATATAAACTCAAGTACTTTTTCGGAATCACACTGGAAACCGAGACTCGAACACCTCCAACCAGCGCCACAGAAGGAGGTGTCGAGCGTCACCATTTCGTAACGGTAGAACCGTGTACGCATCGACCGAAGTCGACTAGGCGACACAAAAGTGTGTCCGAGACGAAATTCGCCGGCACGCGCAAGCAAGCACGTCACCAGCGACCAGGCGCAAAGAACATTTTCCAACATAAAAATTGAAAAAGAAACCATCGAAGGATTGAGGAGGAGGAAACGACGGGGATACCCCGATACAAAGAATCCTCGTTCGACCTCGCACCTTCGGAAGAGTATACGCAAAGAATGGCAGTGCCCGTACACGCACTCTGTGGCACTTGAACGCAATAGCCGTAGGCGAAATTCAACAGAAGCACGGAAGCTAATTAACGGCATAGACGATGGGTCTTTCTTCCCAAATAGCCGACGACGAAGACCAGAACAGCCTTGCCGCGGAATGGGAGTCCGACTATATCATCATCTTTTGCATGCGTATTGCTTTTGAAACTGGAGCAGCAAAAAAAAAAGAGCGTGCGAAGAACTTCGACGGACCCGCGGAGGCTTGATACGGCTTCGACCGGTCTTTCGTCCCAATAGCCGACGACGAAGGTTAAAACAACTTTGTCGCGGAACGGGTGTCCGACTCCGACGTCTTTGAAGCGCGCAAAGCAACCGTGTTCCTCCTACTGGCTAATGAGCAGGCGAAGAACTTCAACGGACCCGCGGAGGCTTGATACGGCTTCGACCGGCCTTTCGTCCCAATAGCCGACGACGAAGGTTAAAGCAACCATGCCGCGGAACGGGTGTCCGACTCCGACGTCTTTGAAGCGCGCAAAGCGACCATCAGTCCTCACTCCTCTCTCCTCCTACTGCTGCTGTTTAGAGTGCTGGTGAATTTCAACGGACGCGCGGAGGCTTGATACGGCTTCGACCGGTCTTTCGTCCCAGTAACCGACGACGAAGGTTAAAACAACCTTGTCGCGGAACGGGTGTCCGACTCCGACGTCTTTGAAGCGCGCAAAGCGACCGTGTTCCTCCTACTGCTAGTGAGCAGGCGAAGAACTTCAACGGACCCGCGGAGGCTTGATACGGCTTCGACCGGTCTTTCGTCCCAATAGCCGACGACGAAGGTTAAAACAACCTTGTCGCGGAACGGGTGTCCGACTCCGACGTCTTTGAAGCGCGCAAAGCGACCGTGTTCCTCCTACTGCTAGTGAGCAGGCGAAGAACTTCAACGGACCCGCGGAGGCTTGATACGGCTTCGACCGGTCTTTCGTCCCAATAGCCGACGACGAAGGTTAAAACAACCTTGTCGCGGAACGGGTGTCCGACTCCGACGTCTTTGAAGCGCGCAAAGCGACCGTGTTCCTCCTACTGCTAGTGAGCAGGCGAAGAACTTCAACGGACCCGCGGAGGCTTGATACGGCTTCGACCGGTCTTTCGTCCCAATAGCCGACGACGAAGGTTAAAACAACCTTGTCGCGGAACGGGTGTCCGACTCCGACGTCTTTGAAGCGCGCAAAGCGACCGTGTTCCTCCTACTGCTAGTGAGCAGGCGAAGAACTTCAACGGACCCGCGGAGGCTTGATACGGCTTCGACCGGTCTTTCGTCCCAATAGCCGACGACGAAGGTTAAAACAACCTTGTCGCGGAACGGGTGTCCGACTCCGACGTCTTTGAAGCGCGCAAAGCGACCGTGTTCCTCCTCTGCCTCTGAATATGTTCGAGATTATTTGCGTTCGATTGAGATTGCGATCGCAGGGCGAAACATTCCATAACTCCTTGCGTTCCATCTTCGTGGTTACCCGGTACTTCCGTCCCTTTAGGACACGCATTTCGGGGACCTGTCGAAACGCTGGAGGAGTACGATTACCACGGATCGCATTTGAATCGAAAGGTAGGTGCGTCGTCTCTTGGACACGGGGTAATTTTTTCTGGTTACGTTCACCAGTTTTGTTTTCTCTACCTAAAAGGTATGACAGAGTCGATGCATGTTTGTATCTCTTCCCGTTTGTCGCAAGAGAGAGACCTTCTCCCTCTTAGTGATTCTGTGATCTGGGCACGACTCTCTCTGTATTTCGGCGCTTGTTACGTGAGCCACGGGCTACGTTGGACGGGAGACCAGGCTCCGCACGTAAGCCATCGTGTGTGTTCCCGTGGCAGCACGATGCTAGTCAGTAGTAGTTTACGTTTTTAAAGAAAAAAAAACGCCACTAATACGATGACGAGGCATTCAGTTACCTTTATTTATAGTCTTGCGACTTTTCTTTAGTATGTGCCATGTTCGATTCCCCTGGGGGATAACGAAACACGGTTTTGGTTGAGAGTCATAGTTACGTTCTTACGCCACTAATACGATGGCGAGTCATTCAGCTACCTTTATTTATAGTCTTGCGACTTTTCTTTATTATGTGCCATGTTCGATTCCCCTGGGGGATAACGAAACACGGTTTTGGTTGAGAGTTATAGTTACACTTTTTCGATCATTGTATTCTTTATGTGACATATATTAATAATGATCCTTCCGCAGGTTCACCTACGGAAACCTTGTTACGACTTTTACTTCCTCTAAGTGATCAAGTTTGGTCATCTTCCCGGCAACATCGGCAATGCCTAGACATTTGCCGCGCACCAGTCCGAAGACCTCACTAAATCATTCAATCGGTAGTAGCGACGGGCGGTGTGTACAAAGGGCAGGGACGTAATCAACGCAAGCTTATGACTCACGCTTACTGGGAATTCCTCGTTCATGGGGAATAATTGCAAGCCCCAATCCCTAGCACGAAGGAGGTTCAACGGGTTACCCGGGTCTTTCGGCCAGGGAAAACACGCTGATTCCTTCAGTGTAGCGCGCGTGCGGCCCAGAACATCTAAGGGCATCACAGACCTGTTATTGCTCAATCTCGTGCGGCTAGAAGCCGCCTGTCCCTCTAAGAAGATTTGTTTGTACGTTGATAGTAAAAACCCACCGACCAAAGCCGGGGGCCTTCGAGATATCACAAGATACGTCTATTTAGCAGGCTAGAGTCTCGTTCGTTATCGGAATTAACCAGACAAATCGCTCCACCAACTAAGAACGGCCATGCACCACCACCCACCGAATCAAGAAAGAGCTATCAATCTGTCAATCCTTCCGGTGTCTGGGCCTGGTGAGGTTTCCCGTGTTGAGTCAAATTAAGCCGCAGGCTCCACTCCTGGTGGTGCCCTTCCGTCAATTCCTTTAAGTTTCAGCTTTGCAACCATACTTCCCCCGGAACCCAAAAGCTTTGGTTTCCCGGAAGCTGCCCGTCGAGTCATCGGAGGAACTTCGGCGGATCGCTAGCTGGCATCGTTTATGGTTAGAACTAGGGCGGTATCTGATCGCCTTCGAACCTCTAACTTTCGTTCTTGATTAATGAAAACATTTTTGGCAAATGCTTTCGCTTCTGTCCGTCTTGCGACGATCCAAGAATTTCACCTCTAACGTCGCAATACGAATGCCCCCATCTGTCCCTATTAATCATTACCTCGGAGTTCCGAAAACCAACAAAATAGAACCGAGGTCCTATTTCATTATTCCATGCACAGAATATTCAGGCGAAAGTAGCCTGCTTTAAGCACTCTAATTTGTTCAAAGTAAACGTACCGGCCCACCTCGACACTCAGTCAAGAGCACCGCGATAGGATACTGGTTGGACCGCCCCGTGAAGAGCTAAATCCACCGGTAGGACGTACCACATAATGCCAGTTAAACACCGCGAGCGGTGAACTGACACTGTGACACACAGATTCAACTACGAGCTTTTTAACCGCAACAACTTTAATATACGCTATTGGAGCTGGAATTACCGCGGCTGCTGGCACCAGACTTGCCCTCCAATTGGTCCTCGTTAAAGGATTTAAAATGTTCTCATTCCGATTACGGGGCCTCGGATGAGTCCCGTATCGTTATTTTTCGTCACTACCTCCCCGTGCCGGGAGTGGGTAATTTGCGCGCCTGCTGCCTTCCTTGGATGTGGTAGCCGTTTCTCAGGCTCCCTCTCCGGAATCGAACCCTGATTCCCCGTTACCCGTTACAACCATGGTAGGCGCAGAACCTACCATCGACAGTTGATAAGGCAGACATTTGAAAGATGCGTCGCCGGTACTGGAAGACCATGCGATCAGCACAAAGTTATTCAGAGTCACCAAAGCAAACGATGGACGAGCAGCGAACCACCCGCCACCGATTGGTTTTGATCTAATAAAAGCATTCCTTCCATCTCTGGAAGGAATTCTGGTTTGCATGTATTAGCTCTAGAATTACCACAGTTGTCCAAGTAAGTTTTGGTACAATCCAATGAACCATAACTGATTTAATGAGCCATTCGCGGTTTCACCTTAGTTCGGTATGTACTGAGACATGCATGGCTTAATCTTTGAGACAAGCATATGACTACTGGCAGGATCAACCAGGGAGTGAGATTGTCGTCACTCGAGAATTATATACAAAACAGCTTCCGTTCCAATTTTATGTGGACTTTGATATATATTTCATTTTTCGTCGTCGGGTCTCTCGGAGATCCGATCGACGATGCTCTCCCAATTTATATGTTCTGGCCTTTTACTCTGCGAGTAAGACCCTTTTCTCTTAGCGATCCCAACATTCGCTCTCAAAGTCCACTTCATATTTCTGACACCTCTTGATTTTCAATTCCCAAGTAACACTTTTCGTCTTTCTTAGAGTGTAAAATTAGCTATGTTATACGGTACACTCTTTCAATACTTTAAAATTATTCAAACCTTCCTCTCTTCGCTCAAGGCTACTCCACACGCATCGCGTGTTTACGCACCCTCGTACGTCTAAAGTGTTTGAAAAATATTCAACATTCCCCTTTATGTAAAAGAGTAGCATAAATTCTATCTCTGATACGGAGTGTTTACAATTCCTTTCGCTCGGAACAAGCCCCTTAATAATTAAAGGAGAGAGTAGATGCTCAGTCGTACAAGCACGCCGATAAAACGAACGTACAGGTCACCAACACCCCGGCAGGGTGCTCGCCACATATAGGCCATTCGGTCAAAGACACCGACCCGTGGCAATGCTGTGAAGAGAATTATCCAGGACGACGCAAGGAGATAGAACAGTCGAAAGAACTACAAGAGTCCTACCGAGGAGCGGTGACTGCTTCTCAACCGAGGTCATAGAATAGCCACACGCCCGCTCCGCTCCACGCCAAGCGCGTCGGATCGTCGTCTCTCTTATAGATACGAAACGAGCGGCCGGGCGGTCGGCGACGCCTGGGCTACGCCACGCGCACTTACCGTGCGAACTCGCTAAACGAGCGCGCCAACCGGAAGGCGCGTTGGAACTTAAACGATCAAAACACGCACCTCAAGAAAAAGGACGCAAAAAAAATTATACCAGGCCCTTCAGCAAGATTATAGCAAGCATACGAAAAAAAAAATTTTCAAAAATGTTAAAATTTTTTTTCGGCGCAGGTAAAAAATTTTTAAAAAAGGATGTATTTAAAAACAAACTGCAGACTAATGTGTAGAATGAACATACGCACCTACACGTATAAAACAAATTGTAAGTCCACCTGACGGTTTTCGAGAAAAACTCAAGAAACCGACCGCTTTCGGAGTTTCTCCGAGCGGCCGAGGCGAATTTTTCTAAGTCCCTGCGCGCCGTAGCCTGGCCGTACGTGCGACGCGTGTAACTTCGCCCGTTCGGATCGTTGTTGCGCCCGATCTACGGGTCGGATCGAGGAGACAGCTATATGGTTCGCTTCGCATTGCTACTGGCTACGTGATGAGCGTGAAACATTTTGCAAAATCGAAAATTTTTCGTTCGGTCCAGGTGGAAAATTTTCAAAAAAATTTTCGGACGGACGGGAACGTTAGATCATTGTGTGGGACGCCGAGACGGACACGTACGTGCAAAAAAAGTGTATGGTCGACCTGACGGTTTTCGAGAAAAACTCAAGAAACCGACCGCTTTCGGAGTTTCTCCGAGCGGCCGAGGCGAATTTTTCTAAGTCCCTGCGCGCCGTAGCCTGGCCGTACGTGCGACGCGTGTAACTTCGCCCGTTCGGATCGTTGTTGCGCCCGATCTACGGGTCGGATCGAGGAGACAGCTATATGGTTCGCTTCGCATTGCTACTGGCTACGTGATGAGCGTGAAACATTTTGCAAAATCGAAAATTTTTCGTTCGGTCCAGGTGGAAAATTTTCAAAAAAATTTTCGGACGGACGGGAACGTTAGATCATTGTGTGGGACGCCGAGACGGACACGTACGTGCAAAAAAAGTGTATGGTCGACCTGACGGTTTTCGAGAAAAACTCAAGAAACCGACCGCTTTCGGAGTTTCTCCGAGCGGCCGAGGCGAATTTTTCTAAGTCCCTGCGCGCCGTAGCCTGGCCGTACGTGCGACGCGTGTAACTTCGCCCGTTCGGATCGTTGTTGCGCCCGATCTACGGGTCGGATCGAGGAGACAGCTATATGGTTCGCTTCGCATTGCTACTGGCTACGTGATGAGCGTGAAACATTTTGCAAAATCGAAAATTTTTCGTTCGGTCCAGGTGGAAAATTTTCAAAAAAATTTTCGGACGGACGGGAACGTTAGATCATTGTGTGGGACGCCGAGACGGACACGTACGTGCAAAAAAAGTGTATGGTCGACCTGACGGTTTTCGAGAAAAACTCAAGAAACCGACCGCTTTCGGAGTTTCTCCGAGCGGCCGAGGCGAATTTTTCTAAGTCCCTGCGCGCCGTAGCCTGGCCGTACGTGCGACGCGTGTAACTTCGCCCGTTCGGATCGTTGTTGCGCCCGATCTACGGGTCGGATCGAGGAGACAGCTATATGGTTCGCTTCGCATTGCTACTGGCTACGTGATGAGCGTGAAACATTTTGCAAAATCGAAAATTTTTCGTTCGGTCCAGGTGGAAAATTTTCAAAAAAATTTTCGGACGGACGGGAACGTTAGATCATTGTGTGGGACGCCGAGACGGACACGTACGTGCAAAAAAAGTGTATGGTCGACCTGACGGTTTTCGAGAAAAACTCAAGAAACCGACCGCTTTCGGAGTTTCTCCGAGCGGCCGAGGCGAATTTTTCTAAGTCCCTGCGCGCCGTAGCCTGGCCGTACGTGCGACGCGTGTAACTTCGCCCGTTCGGATCGTTGTTGCGCCCGATCTACGGGTCGGATCGAGGAGACAGCTATATGGTTCGCTTCGCATTGCTACTGGCTACGTGATGAGCGTGAAACATTTTGCAAAATCGAAAATTTTTCGTTCGGTCCAGGTGGAAAATTTTCAAAAAAATTTTCGGACGGACGGGAACGTTAGATCATTGTGTGGGACGCCGAGACGGACACGTACGTGCAAAAAAAGTGTATGGTCGACCTGACGGTTTTCGAGAAAAACTCAAGAAACCGACCGCTTTCGGAGTTTCTCCGAGCGGCCGAGGCGAATTTTTCTAAGTCCCTGCGCGCCGTAGCCTGGCCGTACGTGCGACGCGTGTAACTTCGCCCGTTCGGATCGTTGTTGCGCCCGATCTACGGGTCGGATCGAGGAGACAGCTATATGGTTCGCTTCGCATTGCTACTGGCTACGTGATGAGCGTGAAACATTTTGCAAAATCGAAAATTTTTCGTTCGGTCCAGGTGGAAAATTTTCAAAAAAATTTTCGGACGGACGGGAACGTTAGATCATTGTGTGGGACGCCGAGACGGACACGTACGTGCAAAAAAAGTGTATGGTCGACCTGACGGTTTTCGAGAAAAACTCAAGAAACCGACCGCTTTCGGAGTTTCTCCGAGCGGCCGAGGCGAATTTTTCTAAGTCCCTGCGCGCCGTAGCCTGGCCGTACGTGCGACGCGTGTAACTTCGCCCGTTCGGATCGTTGTTGCGCCCGATCTACGGGTCGGATCGAGGAGACAGCTGTATGGTTCGCTTCGCATTGCTACTGGCTACGTGATGAGCGTGAAACATTTTGCAAAATCGAAAATTTTTCGTTCGGTCCAGGTGGAAAATTTTCAAAAAAATTTTCGGACGGACGGGAACGTTAGATCATTGTGTGGGACGCCGAGACGGACACGTACGTGCAAAAAAAGTGTATGGTCGACCTGACGGTTTTCGAGAAAAACTCAAGAAACCGACCGCTTTCGGAGTTTCTCCGAGCGGCCGAGGCGAATTTTTCTAAGTCCCTGCGCGCCGTAGCCTGGCCGTACGTGCGACGCGTGTAACTTCGCCCGTTCGGATCGTTGTTGCGCCCGATCTACGGGTCGGATCGAGGAGACAGCTATATGGTTCGCTTCGCATTGCTACTGGCTACGTGATGAGCGTGAAACATTTTGCAAAATCGAAAATTTTTCGTTCGGTCCAGGTGGAAAATTTTCAAAAAAATTTTCGGACGGACGGGAACGTTAGATCATTGTGTGGGACGCCGAGACGGACACGTACGTGCAAAAAAAGTGTATGGTCGACCTGACGGTTTTCGAGAAAAACTCAAGAAACCGACCGCTTTCGGAGTTTCTCCGAGCGGCCGAGGCGAATTTTTCTAAGTCCCTGCGCGCCGTAGCCTGGCCGTACGTGCGACGCGTGTAACTTCGCCCGTTCGGATCGTTGTTGCGCCCGATCTACGGGTCGGATCGAGGAGACAGCTATATGGTTCGCTTCGCATTGCTACTGGCTACGTGATGAGCGTGAAACATTTTGCAAAATCGAAAATTTTTCGTTCGGTCCAGGTGGAAAATTTTCAAAAAAATTTTCGGACGGACGGGAACGTTAGATCATTGTGTGGGACGCCGAGACGGACACGTACGTGCAAAAAAAGTGTATGGTCGACCTGACGGTTTTCGAGAAAAACTCAAGAAACCGACCGCTTTCGGAGTTTCTCCGAGCGGCCGAGGCGAATTTTTCTAAGTCCCTGCGCGCCGTAGCCTGGCCGTACGTGCGACGCGTGTAACTTCGCCCGTTCGGATCGTTGTTGCGCCCGATCTACGGGTCGGATCGAGGAGACAGCTGTATGGTTCGCTTCGCATTGCTACTGGCTACGTGATGAGCGTGAAACATTTTGCAAAATCGAAAATTTTTCGTTCGGTCCAGGTGGAAAATTTTCAAAAAAATTTTCGGACGGACGGGAACGTTAGATCATTGTGTGGGACGCCGAGACGGACACGTACGTGCAAAAAAAGTGTATGGTCGACCTGACGGTTTTCGAGAAAAACTCAAGAAACCGACCGCTTTCGGAGTTTCTCCGAGCGGCCGAGGCGAATTTTTCTAAGTCCCTGCGCGCCGTAGCCTGGCCGTACGTGCGACGCGTGTAACTTCGCCCGTTCGGATCGTTGTTGCGCCCGATCTACGGGTCGGATCGAGGAGACAGCTATATGGTTCGCTTCGCATTGCTACTGGCTACGTGATGAGCGTGAAACATTTTGCAAAATCGAAAATTTTTCGTTCGGTCCAGGTGGAAAATTTTCAAAAAAATTTTCGGACGGACGGGAACGTTAGATCATTGTGTGGGACGCCGAGACGGACACGTACGTGCAAAAAAAGTGTATGGTCGACCTGACGGTTTTCGAGAAAAACTCAAGAAACCGACCGCTTTCGGAGTTTCTCCGAGCGGCCGAGGCGAATTTTTCTAAGTCCCTGCGCGCCGTAGCCTGGCCGTACGTGCGACGCGTGTAACTTCGCCCGTTCGGATCGTTGTTGCGCCCGATCTACGGGTCGGATCGAGGAGACAGCTGTATGGTTCGCTTCGCATTGCTACTGGCTACGTGATGAGCGTGAAACATTTTGCAAAATCGAAAATTTTTCGTTCGGTCCAGGTGGAAAATTTTCAAAAAAATTTTCGGACGGACGGGAACGTTAGATCATTGTGTGGGACGCCGAGACGGACACGTACGTGCAAAAAAAGTGTATGGTCGACCTGACGGTTTTCGAGAAAAACTCAAGAAACCGACCGCTTTCGGAGTTTCTCCGAGCGGCCGAGGCGAATTTTTCTAAGTCCCTGCGCGCCGTAGCCTGGCCGTACGTGCGACGCGTGTAACTTCGCCCGTTCGGATCGTTGTTGCGCCCGATCTACGGGTCGGATCGAGGAGACAGCTATATGGTTCGCTTCGCATTGCTACTGGCTACGTGATGAGCGTGAAACATTTTGCAAAATCGAAAATTTTTCGTTCGGTCCAGGTGGAAAATTTTCAAAAAAATTTTCGGACGGACGGGAACGTTAGATCATTGTGTGGGACGCCGAGACGGACACGTACGTGCAAAAAAAGTGTATGGTCGACCTGACGGTTTTCGAGAAAAACTCAAGAAACCGACCGCTTTCGGAGTTTCTCCGAGCGGCCGAGGCGAATTTTTCTAAGTCCCTGCGCGCCGTAGCCTGGCCGTACGTGCGACGCGTGTAACTTCGCCCGTTCGGATCGTTGTTGCGCCCGATCTACGGGTCGGATCGAGGAGACAGCTATATGGTTCGCTTCGCATTGCTACTGGCTACGTGATGAGCGTGAAACATTTTGCAAAATCGAAAATTTTTCGTTCGGTCCAGGTGGAAAATTTTCAAAAAAATTTTCGGACGGACGGGAACGTTAGATCATTGTGTGGGACGCCGAGACGGACACGTACGTGCAAAAAAAGTGTATGGTCGACCTGACGGTTTTCGAGAAAAACTCAAGAAACCGACCGCTTTCGGAGTTTCTCCGAGCGGCCGAGGCGAATTTTTCTAAGTCCCTGCGCGCCGTAGCCTGGCCGTACGTGCGACGCGTGTAACTTCGCCCGTTCGGATCGTTGTTGCGCCCGATCTACGGGTCGGATCGAGGAGACAGCTGTATGGTTCGCTTCGCATTGCTACTGGCTACGTGATGAGCGTGAAACATTTTGCAAAATCGAAAATTTTTCGTTCGGTCCAGGTGGAAAATTTTCAAAAAAATTTTCGGACGGACGGGAACGTTAGATCATTGTGTGGGACGCCGAGACGGACACGTACGTGCAAAAAAAGTGTATGGTCGACCTGACGGTTTTCGAGAAAAACTCAAGAAACCGACCGCTTTCGGAGTTTCTCCGAGCGGCCGAGGCGAATTTTTCTAAGTCCCTGCGCGCCGTAGCCTGGCCGTACGTGCGACGCGTGTAACTTCGCCCGTTCGGATCGTTGTTGCGCCCGATCTACGGGTCGGATCGAGGAGACAGCTATATGGTTCGCTTCGCATTGCTACTGGCTACGTGATGAGCGTGAAACATTTTGCAAAATCGAAAATTTTTCGTTCGGTCCAGGTGGAAAATTTTCAAAAAAATTTTCGGACGGACGGGAACGTTAGATCATTGTGTGGGACGCCGAGACGGACACGTACGTGCAAAAAAAGTGTATGGTCGACCTGACGGTTTTCGAGAAAAACTCAAGAAACCGACCGCTTTCGGAGTTTCTCCGAGCGGCCGAGGCGAATTTTTCTAAGTCCCTGCGCGCCGTAGCCTGGCCGTACGTGCGACGCGTGTAACTTCGCCCGTTCGGATCGTTGTTGCGCCCGATCTACGGGTCGGATCGAGGAGACAGCTATATGGTTCGCTTCGCATTGCTACTGGCTACGTGATGAGCGTGAAACATTTTGCAAAATCGAAAATTTTTCGTTCGGTCCAGGTGGAAAATTTTCAAAAAAATTTTCGGACGGACGGGAACGTTAGATCATTGTGTGGGACGCCGAGACGGACACGTACGTGCAAAAAAAGTGTATGGTCGACCTGACGGTTTTCGAGAAAAACTCAAGAAACCGACCGCTTTCGGAGTTTCTCCGAGCGGCCGAGGCGAATTTTTCTAAGTCCCTGCGCGCCGTAGCCTGGCCGTACGTGCGACGCGTGTAACTTCGCCCGTTCGGATCGTTGTTGCGCCCGATCTACGGGTCGGATCGAGGAGACAGCTATATGGTTCGCTTCGCATTGCTACTGGCTACGTGATGAGCGTGAAACATTTTGCAAAATCGAAAATTTTTCGTTCGGTCCAGGTGGAAAATTTTCAAAAAAATTTTCGGACGGACGGGAACGTTAGATCATTGTGTGGGACGCCGAGACGGACACGTACGTGCAAAAAAAGTGTATGGTCGACCTGACGGTTTTCGAGAAAAACTCAAGAAACCGACCGCTTTCGGAGTTTCTCCGAGCGGCCGAGGCGAATTTTTCTAAGTCCCTGCGCGCCGTAGCCTGGCCGTACGTGCGACGCGTGTAACTTCGCCCGTTCGGATCGTTGTTGCGCCCGATCTACGGGTCGGATCGAGGAGACAGCTGTATGGTTCGCTTCGCATTGCTACTGGCTACGTGATGAGCGTGAAACATTTTGCAAAATCGAAAATTTTTCGTTCGGTCCAGGTGGAAAATTTTCAAAAAAATTTTCGGACGGACGGGAACGTTAGATCATTGTGTGGGACGCCGAGACGGACACGTACGTGCAAAAAAAGTGTATGGTCGACCTGACGGTTTTCGAGAAAAACTCAAGAAACCGACCGCTTTCGGAGTTTCTCCGAGCGGCCGAGGCGAATTTTTCTAAGTCCCTGCGCGCCGTAGCCTGGCCGTACGTGCGACGCGTGTAACTTCGCCCGTTCGGATCGTTGTTGCGCCCGATCTACGGGTCGGATCGAGGAGACAGCTATATGGTTCGCTTCGCATTGCTACTGGCTACGTGATGAGCGTGAAACATTTTGCAAAATCGAAAATTTTTCGTTCGGTCCAGGTGGAAAATTTTCAAAAAAATTTTCGGACGGACGGGAACGTTAGATCATTGTGTGGGACGCCGAGACGGACACGTACGTGCAAAAAAAGTGTATGGTCGACCTGACGGTTTTCGAGAAAAACTCAAGAAACCGACCGCTTTCGGAGTTTCTCCGAGCGGCCGAGGCGAATTTTTCTAAGTCCCTGCGCGCCGTAGCCTGGCCGTACGTGCGACGCGTGTAACTTCGCCCGTTCGGATCGTTGTTGCGCCCGATCTACGGGTCGGATCGAGGAGACAGCTGTATGGTTCGCTTCGCATTGCTACTGGCTACGTGATGAGCGTGAAACATTTTGCAAAATCGAAAATTTTTCGTTCGGTCCAGGTGGAAAATTTTCAAAAAAATTTTCGGACGGACGGGAACGTTAGATCATTGTGTGGGACGCCGAGACGGACACGTACGTGCAAAAAAAGTGTATGGTCGACCTGACGGTTTTCGAGAAAAACTCAAGAAACCGACCGCTTTCGGAGTTTCTCCGAGCGGCCGAGGCGAATTTTTCTAAGTCCCTGCGCGCCGTAGCCTGGCCGTACGTGCGACGCGTGTAACTTCGCCCGTTCGGATCGTTGTTGCGCCCGATCTACGGGTCGGATCGAGGAGACAGCTATATGGTTCGCTTCGCATTGCTACTGGCTACGTGATGAGCGTGAAACATTTTGCAAAATCGAAAATTTTTCGTTCGGTCCAGGTGGAAAATTTTCAAAAAAATTTTCGGACGGACGGGAACGTTAGATCATTGTGTGGGACGCCGAGACGGACACGTACGTGCAAAAAAAGTGTATGGTCGACCTGACGGTTTTCGAGAAAAACTCAAGAAACCGACCGCTTTCGGAGTTTCTCCGAGCGGCCGAGGCGAATTTTTCTAAGTCCCTGCGCGCCGTAGCCTGGCCGTACGTGCGACGCGTGTAACTTCGCCCGTTCGGATCGTTGTTGCGCCCGATCTACGGGTCGGATCGAGGAGACAGCTATATGGTTCGCTTCGCATTGCTACTGGCTACGTGATGAGCGTGAAACATTTTGCAAAATCGAAAATTTTTCGTTCGGTCCAGGTGGAAAATTTTCAAAAAAATTTTCGGACGGACGGGAACGTTAGATCATTGTGTGGGACGCCGAGACGGACACGTACGTGCAAAAAAAGTGTATGGTCGACCTGACGGTTTTCGAGAAAAACTCAAGAAACCGACCGCTTTCGGAGTTTCTCCGAGCGGCCGAGGCGAATTTTTCTAAGTCCCTGCGCGCCGTAGCCTGGCCGTACGTGCGACGCGTGTAACTTCGCCCGTTCGGATCGTTGTTGCGCCCGATCTACGGGTCGGATCGAGGAGACAGCTGTATGGTTCGCTTCGCATTGCTACTGGCTACGTGATGAGC
>CATORF010000136.1:0-5000 GCA_951804975.1 Anthophora plumipes | reverse complement strand
GCTATGTTATACGGTACACTCTTTCAATACTTTAAAATTATTCAAACCTTCCTCTCTTCGCTCAAGGCTACTCCACACGCATCGCGTGTTTACGCACCCTCGTACGTCTAAAGTGTTTGAAAAATATTCAACATTCCCCTTTATGTAAAAGAGTAGAATAAATTCTATCTCTGATACGGAGTGTTTACAATTCCTTTCGCTCGGAACAAGCCCCTTAATAATTAAAGGAGAGAGTAGATGCTCAGTCGTACAAGCACGCCGATAAAACGAACGTACAGGTCACCAACACCCCGGCAGGGTGCTCGCCACATATAGGCCATTCGGTCAAAGACACCGACCCGTGGCAATGCTGTGAAGAGAATTATCCAGGACGACGCAAGGAGATAGAACAGTCGAAAGAACTACAAGAGTCCTACCGAGGAGCGGTGACTGCTTCTCAACCGAGGTCATAGAATAGCCACACGCCCGCTCCGCTCCACGCCAAGCGCGTCGGATCGTCGTCTCTCTTATAGATACGAAACGAGCGGCCGGGCGGTCGGCGACGCCTGGGCTACGCCACGCGCACTTACCGTGCGAACTCGCTAAACGAGCGCGCCAACCGGAAGGCGCGTTGGAACTTAAACGATCAAAACACGCACCTCAAGAAAAAGGACGCAAAAAAAATTATACCAGGCCCTTCAGCAAGATTATAGCAAGCATACGAAAAAAAAAATTTTCAAAAATGTTAAAATTTTTTTTCGGCGCAGGTAAAAAATTTTTAAAAAAGGATGTATTTAAAAACAAACTGCAGACTAATGTGTAGAATGAACATACGCACCTACACGTATAAAACAAATTGTAAGTCCACCTGACGGTTTTCGAGAAAAACTCAAGAAACCGACCGCTTTCGGAGTTTCTCCGAGCGGCCGAGGCGAATTTTTCTAAGTCCCTGCGCGCCGTAGCCTGGCCGTACGTGCGACGCGTGTAACTTCGCCCGTTCGGATCGTTGTTGCGCCCGATCTACGGGTCGGATCGAGGAGACAGCTATATGGTTCGCTTCGCATTGCTACTGGCTACGTGATGAGCGTGAAACATTTTGCAAAATCGAAAATTTTTCGTTCGGTCCAGGTGGAAAATTTTCAAAAAAATTTTCGGACGGACGGGAACGTTAGATCATTGTGTGGGACGCCGAGACGGACACGTACGTGCAAAAAAAGTGTATGGTCGACCTGACGGTTTTCGAGAAAAACTCAAGAAACCGACCGCTTTCGGAGTTTCTCCGAGCGGCCGAGGCGAATTTTTCTAAGTCCCTGCGCGCCGTAGCCTGGCCGTACGTGCGACGCGTGTAACTTCGCCCGTTCGGATCGTTGTTGCGCCCGATCTACGGGTCGGATCGAGGAGACAGCTATATGGTTCGCTTCGCATTGCTACTGGCTACGTGATGAGCGTGAAACATTTTGCAAAATCGAAAATTTTTCGTTCGGTCCAGGTGGAAAATTTTCAAAAAAATTTTCGGACGGACGGGAACGTTAGATCATTGTGTGGGACGCCGAGACGGACACGTACGTGCAAAAAAAGTGTATGGTCGACCTGACGGTTTTCGAGAAAAACTCAAGAAACCGACCGCTTTCGGAGTTTCTCCGAGCGGCCGAGGCGAATTTTTCTAAGTCCCTGCGCGCCGTAGCCTGGCCGTACGTGCGACGCGTGTAACTTCGCCCGTTCGGATCGTTGTTGCGCCCGATCTACGGGTCGGATCGAGGAGACAGCTATATGGTTCGCTTCGCATTGCTACTGGCTACGTGATGAGCGTGAAACATTTTGCAAAATCGAAAATTTTTCGTTCGGTCCAGGTGGAAAATTTTCAAAAAAATTTTCGGACGGACGGGAACGTTAGATCATTGTGTGGGACGCCGAGACGGACACGTACGTGCAAAAAAAGTGTATGGTCGACCTGACGGTTTTCGAGAAAAACTCAAGAAACCGACCGCTTTCGGAGTTTCTCCGAGCGGCCGAGGCGAATTTTTCTAAGTCCCTGCGCGCCGTAGCCTGGCCGTACGTGCGACGCGTGTAACTTCGCCCGTTCGGATCGTTGTTGCGCCCGATCTACGGGTCGGATCGAGGAGACAGCTATATGGTTCGCTTCGCATTGCTACTGGCTACGTGATGAGCGTGAAACATTTTGCAAAATCGAAAATTTTTCGTTCGGTCCAGGTGGAAAATTTTCAAAAAAATTTTCGGACGGACGGGAACGTTAGATCATTGTGTGGGACGCCGAGACGGACACGTACGTGCAAAAAAAGTGTATGGTCGACCTGACGGTTTTCGAGAAAAACTCAAGAAACCGACCGCTTTCGGAGTTTCTCCGAGCGGCCGAGGCGAATTTTTCTAAGTCCCTGCGCGCCGTAGCCTGGCCGTACGTGCGACGCGTGTAACTTCGCCCGTTCGGATCGTTGTTGCGCCCGATCTACGGGTCGGATCGAGGAGACAGCTATATGGTTCGCTTCGCATTGCTACTGGCTACGTGATGAGCGTGAAACATTTTGCAAAATCGAAAATTTTTCGTTCGGTCCAGGTGGAAAATTTTCAAAAAAATTTTCGGACGGACGGGAACGTTAGATCATTGTGTGGGACGCCGAGACGGACACGTACGTGCAAAAAAAGTGTATGGTCGACCTGACGGTTTTCGAGAAAAACTCAAGAAACCGACCGCTTTCGGAGTTTCTCCGAGCGGCCGAGGCGAATTTTTCTAAGTCCCTGCGCGCCGTAGCCTGGCCGTACGTGCGACGCGTGTAACTTCGCCCGTTCGGATCGTTGTTGCGCCCGATCTACGGGTCGGATCGAGGAGACAGCTATATGGTTCGCTTCGCATTGCTACTGGCTACGTGATGAGCGTGAAACATTTTGCAAAATCGAAAATTTTTCGTTCGGTCCAGGTGGAAAATTTTCAAAAAAATTTTCGGACGGACGGGAACGTTAGATCATTGTGTGGGACGCCGAGACGGACACGTACGTGCAAAAAAAGTGTATGGTCGACCTGACGGTTTTCGAGAAAAACTCAAGAAACCGACCGCTTTCGGAGTTTCTCCGAGCGGCCGAGGCGAATTTTTCTAAGTCCCTGCGCGCCGTAGCCTGGCCGTACGTGCGACGCGTGTAACTTCGCCCGTTCGGATCGTTGTTGCGCCCGATCTACGGGTCGGATCGAGGAGACAGCTATATGGTTCGCTTCGCATTGCTACTGGCTACGTGATGAGCGTGAAACATTTTGCAAAATCGAAAATTTTTCGTTCGGTCCAGGTGGAAAATTTTCAAAAAAATTTTCGGACGGACGGGAACGTTAGATCATTGTGTGGGACGCCGAGACGGACACGTACGTGCAAAAAAAGTGTATGGTCGACCTGACGGTTTTCGAGAAAAACTCAAGAAACCGACCGCTTTCGGAGTTTCTCCGAGCGGCCGAGGCGAATTTTTCTAAGTCCCTGCGCGCCGTAGCCTGGCCGTACGTGCGACGCGTGTAACTTCGCCCGTTCGGATCGTTGTTGCGCCCGATCTACGGGTCGGATCGAGGAGACAGCTATATGGTTCGCTTCGCATTGCTACTGGCTACGTGATGAGCGTGAAACATTTTGCAAAATCGAAAATTTTTCGTTCGGTCCAGGTGGAAAATTTTCAAAAAATTTTCGGACGGACGGGAACGTTAGATCATTGTGTGGGACGCCGAGACGGACACGTACGTGCAAAAAAAGTGTATGGTCGACCTGACGGTTTTCGAGAAAAACTCAAGAAACCGACCGCTTTCGGAGTTTCTCCGAGCGGCCGAGGCGAATTTTTCTAAGTCCCCTGCGCGCCGTAGCCTGGCCGTACGTGCGACGCGTGTAACTTCGCCCGTTCGGATCGTTGTTGCGCCCGATCTACGGGTCGGATCGAGGAGACAGCTATATGGTTCGCTTCGCATTGCTACTGGCTACGTGATGAGCGTGAAACATTTTGCAAAATCGAAAATTTTTCGTTCGGTCCAGGTGGAAAATTTTCAAAAAAATTTTCGGACGGACGGGAACGTTAGATCATTGTGTGGGACGCCGAGACGGACACGTACGTGCAAAAAAAGTGTATGGTCGACCTGACGGTTTTCGAGAAAAACTCAAGAAACCGACCGCTTTCGGAGTTTCTCCGAGCGGCCGAGGCGAATTTTTCTAAGTCCCTGCGCGCCGTAGCCTGGCCGTACGTGCGACGCGTGTAACTTCGCCCGTTCGGATCGTTGTTGCGCCCGATCTACGGGGTCGGATCGAGGAGACAGCTGTATGGTTCGCTTCGCATTGCTACTGGCTACGTGATGAGCGTGAAACATTTTGCAAAATCGAAAATTTTTCGTTCGGTCCAGGTGGAAAATTTTCAAAAAAATTTTCGGACGGACGGGAACGTTAGATCATTGTGTGGGACGCCGAGACGGACACGTACGTGCAAAAAAAGTGTATGGTCGACCTGACGGTTTTCGAGAAAAACTCAAGAAACCGACCGCTTTCGGAGTTTCTCCGAGCGGCCGAGGCGAATTTTTCTAAGTCCCTGCGCGCCGTAGCCTGGCCGTACGTGCGACGCGTGTAACTTCGCCCGTTCGGATCGTTGTTGCGCCCGATCTACGGGTCGGATCGAGGAGACAGCTATATGGTTCGCTTCGCATTGCTACTGGCTACGTGATGAGCGTGAAACATTTTGCAAAATCGAAAATTTTTCGTTCGGTCCAGGTGGAAAATTTTCAAAAAATTTTCGGACGGACGGGAACGTTAGATCATTGTGTGGGACGCCGAGACGGACACGTACGTGCAAAAAAAGTGTATGGTCGACCTGACGGTTTTCGAGAAAAACTCAAGAAACCGACCGCTTTCGGAGTTTCTCCGAGCGGCCGAGGCGAATTTTTCTAAGTCCCTGCGCGCCGTAGCCTGGCCGTACGTGCGACGCGTGTAACTTCGCCCGTTCGGATCGTTGTTGCGCCCGATCTACGGGTCGGATCGAGGAGACAGCTGTAT
>CATORF010000134.1:0-83239 GCA_951804975.1 Anthophora plumipes | reverse complement strand
TGATATTTCTGCATACTTCGGACACATGTTTCACCAAGATTATCGTAGAAAATGCATATCTCAGCTTGAAACCCGACGAAAATCAAGATATGGCCTGTTCTGCACATCAAACGCACTGTGGAGTGGTGAAAACAACCAGAGAACGTGTTTCTCGCATTAAATAGCTCGAAAAGAGCGATCCCGATGATTCTGCATACTTTGGACAGAAGTCTCACCAATATTATCGCAGAAAATGCATATCTCAGCTTGAAACCTCACGAAAATCAAGATGTTGCCGGTTCTGCATATCAAACGCACTGTGGAGTGGTGAAAACAACCAGAGAACGTGTTTCTCGCATTAAATGGCTCGACTAGAACGATCTCGATGATTCTGCATACTTCGGACAGATGTTTCACCAAGATTATCGTAGAAAATGCATACCTCATCTTGAAACCCCACGAAAACCAAGATATCTCCGGTTCTGCATATCCAACGAACTGTGGAGTGGTGAAAACCCCAGAAAACGAGTTTTTCGCATTAAATAGCTCGAAAAGAGCGCTCTTGATATTTCTGCATACTTCGGACACATGTTTCACCAAGATTATCGAAGAAAATGCATATCTCAGCTTGAAACCCGACGAAAATCAAGATATGGCTTGTTCTGCACATCAAACGCACTGTGGAGTGGTGAAAACAACCAGAGAACGTGTTTCTCGCATTAAATAGCTCGAAAAGAGCGATCCCGATGATTCAGCATACTTCGGACGGAAGTCTCACCAAGATTATCGCAGGAAATGCATATCTCAGCTTGAAACCCAACGAAAACCAAAATATCGCCGGTTCTGCATATCAAACGCACTGTGGATTGGTGAAAACAACCAGAGAACGTGTTTCTCGCATTAAATATCTCGAGAAGAGCGATCCCGATGATTCAGCAAACTTCGGACAGAAGTCTCACCAAGATTATCTCACAGAAATGCATACCTCATCTTGAAACCCCACGAAAACCAAGATATCTCCGGTTCTGCATATCCAACGAACTGTGGAGTGGTGAAAACCCCAGAAAACGAGTTTCTCGCATTAAATAGCTCGAAAACAGCGCTCTTGATATTGCTGCATACTTCTGACAAAAGACCCACCAAGATTATCGCAGAAAATGCATATCTCATCTGGAAACACCACGAAAATCAAGATATCGCATGTTCTGCATATCAAACGCACTGTGGAGTGGTGAAAACCCCAGAAAACGAGTTTCTCGCATTAAATAGCTCGAAAAGAGCGCTCGTGATGTTTCTGCATACTTCGGACACATGTTTCACCAAGATTATCGCAGAAAATGCATATCTCTGCTTGAAACCCAACGAAAACGAATGTATCTACTGTTCTGCATATCCAAGGAACTGTGGAGTGGTGAAAACCACAGAAAACGTGTTTCTCGCATTAAATAGCTCGAAAAGAGCGCTGTCGACGTTTCTGCATACTTCGGAGAGATGTTTCACCAAGCTTATCGTAGAAAATGCATATCTCAGCTTGAAACCCGACGAAAACCAAAATATCGCCGGTTCTGCATATCAAACCAACTGTGGAGTGGCGAAAACACCAGATAACGTGTTTCTCGCATTAAATAGCTCGAAAAGCGCGATCTAGATGATTCTGCATACTTCTGACAAAAGACCCACCAAGATTATCGCAGAAAATGCATATCTCATCTGGAAACACCACGAAAATCAAGATATCGCCTGTTCTGCATATCAAACGCACTGTGGAGTGGTGAAAACAACCAGAGAACGTGTTTCTCGCATTAAACAGCTCGAAAAGAGCGATCCCGATGATTCAGCATACTTCGGACAGAAGTCTCACCAAGATTATCGAAGGAAATGCATATCTCAGCTTGAAACCCGACCGAAACCAAGATATCTCCGGTTCTGCATGTCAAACGTACTGTGGAGTGGTGAAAACACCAGAAAACGTGTTTCGTGCATTAAGTAGCTCGAAAAGAGCGATCTAGATGATTATGCATACTTCTGACTGAAGTCTCACCAATATTATCGCAGAAAATGCATATCTCAGCTCGAAACCTCACGAAAATCAAGATGTTGCCGGTTCTGCATATCAAACGCACTGTGGAGTGGTGAAAACAACCAGATAACGTGTTTCTCGCATTAAATAGCTCGAAAAGCGCGATCTCGATGATTCTGCATACTTCGGACAGATGTTTCACCAAGATTATCGTAGAAAATGCATATCTCAGCTTGAAACCCGACGAAAACCAAAATATCTCCGGTTCTGCATATCCAACGCACTGTGGAGTGGTGAAAACACCAGATAACGTGTTTCTCGCATTAAATAGCTCGAAACGAGCGATCTCGATGATTCTACATACTTCGGACAGAAGTCTCAACAAGTATATCGCAGAAAATGCATATCTCAGCTTGAAACCCCACGAAAACCAAGATATGTACTGTTCTGCATATCAAACGCACTGTGGAGTGGTGAAAACACCAGATAACGTGTTTCTCGCACTAACTAGCTCGAAAAGAGCGATCTCGATGATTCAGCATACTTCGGACAGAAGTCTCACCAAGATTATCGCAGAAAATGCATATCTCTGCTTGAAACCCCACGAAAACGAAGATATCTACTGTTCTGCACATCCAAGGGACTGTGGAGTGGTGAAAACCCCAGAAAACGTGTTTCTCGCATTAAATAGCTCGAAAAGAGCGCTCTCGACGTTTCTGCATACTTGGGACAGATGTTTCACCAAGCTTATCGTAGAAAATGCATATCTCAGCTTGAAACCCGACGAAAACCAAAATATCTCCGGTTCTGCATATCCAACGCACTGTGGAGTGGTGAAAACACCAGATAACGTGTTTCTCGCATTAAATAGCTCGAAACGAGCGATCTCGATGATTCTACATACTTCGGACAGAAGTCTCAACAAGATTATCGCAGAAAATGCATATCTCAGCTTGAAACCCCACGAAAACCAAGATATGTACTGTTCTGCATATCAAACGCACTGTGGAGTGGTGAAAACACCAGATAACGTGTTTCTCGCACTAACTAGCTCCAAATGTGCGATCTCGATGATTCAGCATACTTCGGACAGAAGTCTCACCAAGATTATCGCAGAAAATGCATGTCTCTGCTTGAAACCCCACGAAAACGAAGATATCTACTGTTCTGCACATCCAAGGAACTGTGGAGTGGTGAAAACCCCAGAAAACGTGTTTCTCGCATTAAATAGCTCGAATAGAGCGATCTCGATGATTCTGCATACTTCGGACAGAAGTCTCACCAAGATTATCGTAAAAAATGCATATCTCAGCTTGAAACCTCACGAAAACCAAGATATCGCTGGTACTGCATATCAAACGCACTGTGGAGTGGTGAAAACACCAGATAACGTGTTTCTCGCATTAAATAGCTCGAAAAGCGCGATCTAGATGATTCTGCATACTTCTGACAAAAGACCCACCAAGATTATCGCAGAAAATGCATATCTCATCTGGAAACACCACGAAAATCAAGATATCGCCTGTTCTGCATATCAAACGCACTGTGGAGTGGTGAAAACAACCAGAGAACGTGTTTCTCGCATTAAACAGCTCGAAAAGAGCGATCCCGATGATTCAGCATACTTCGGACAGAAGTCTCACCAAGATTATCGAAAGAAATGCATATCTCAGCTTGAAACCCGACCGAAACCAAGATATCTCCGGTTCTGCATGTCAAACGTACTGTGGAGTGGTGAAAACACCAGAAAACGTGTTTCGTGCATTAAGTAGCTCGAAAAGAGCGATCTAGATGATTATGCATACTTCTGACTGAAGTCTCACCAATATTATCGCAGAAAATGCATATCTCAGCTCGAAACCTCACGAAAATCAAGATGTTGCCGGTTCTGCATATCAAACGCACTGTGGAGTGGTGAAAACAACCAGATAACGTGTTTCTCGCATTAAATAGCTCGAAAAGCGCGATCTCGATGATTCTGCATACTTCGGACAGATGTTTCACCAAGATTATCGTAGAAAATGCATATCTCAGCTTGAAACCCGACGAAAACCAAAATATCTCCGGTTCTGCATATCCAACGCACTGTGGAGTGGTGAAAACACCAGATAACGTGTTTCTCGCATTAAATAGCTCGAAACGAGCGATCTCGATGATTCTACATACTTCGGACAGAAGTCTCAACAAGATTATCGCAGAAAATGCATATCTCAGCTTGAAACCCCACGAAAACCAAGATATGTACTGTTCTGCATATCAAACGCACTGTGGAGTGGTGAAAACACCAGATAACGTGTTTCTCGCACTAACTAGCTCGAAAAGAGCGATCTCGATGATTCAGCATACTTCGGACAGAAGTCTCACCAAGATTATCGCAGAAAATGCATATCTCTGCTTGAAACCCCACGAAAACGAAGATATCTACTGTTCTGCACATCCAAGGGACTGTGGAGTGGTGAAAACCCCAGAAAACGTGTTTCTCGCATTAAATAGCTCGAAAAGAGCGCTCTCGACGTTTCTGCATACTTGGGACAGATGTTTCACCAAGCTTATCGTAGAAAATGCATATCTCAGCTTGAAACCCGACGAAAACCAAAATATCTCCGGTTCTGCATATCCAACGCACTGTGGAGTGGTGAAAACACCAGATAACGTGTTTCTCGCATTAAATAGCTCGAAACGAGCGATCTCGATGATTCTACATACTTCGGACAGAAGTCTCAACAAGATTATCGCAGAAAATGCATATCTCAGCTTGAAACCCCACGAAAACCAAGATATGTACTGTTCTGCATATCAAACGCACTGTGGAGTGGTGAAAACACCAGATAACGTGTTTCTCGCACTAACTAGCTCCAAATGTGCGATCTCGATGATTCAGCATACTTCGGACAGAAGTCTCACCAAGATTATCGCAGAAAATGCATGTCTCTGCTTGAAACCCCACGAAAACGAAGATATCTACTGTTCTGCACATCCAAGGAACTGTGGAGTGGTGAAAACCCCAGAAAACGTGTTTCTCGCATTAAATAGCTCGAATAGAGCGATCTCGATGATTCTGCATACTTCGGACAGAAGTCTCACCAAGATTATCGTAAAAAATGCATATCTCAGCTTGAAACCTCACGAAAACCAAGATATCGCTGGTACTGCATATCAAACGCACTGTGGAGTGGTGAAAACACCAGATAACGTGTTTCTCGCATTAAATAGCTCGAAAAGAGCGATCTCGATGAATCTGCATACTTCGGACAGAAGTCTCACCAAGATTATCGCAGAAAATGCATATCTCAGCTTGAAACCCCACGAAAACCAAGATATCTACTGTTCCGCATATCAAACGCACTGTGGAGTGGTGAAAACACCAGATAACGTGTTACTCGCACTAACTAGCTAGAAAGGAGCGATCTCGATGATTCAGCATACTTCGGACAGAAGTCTCACCAAGATTATCGCAGGAAATGCATATCTCAGCTTGAAATGCCACGAAAACCAAGATATCGCTGGTTCTGCATATCAAACGCACTGTGGAGTGGTGAAAACACCAGATAACGTGTTTCTCGCACTAACTAGCTAGAAAGGAGCGATCTCGATGATTCAGCATACTTTGGACAGAAGTCTCACCAATATTATCGCAGAAAATGCATATCTCATCTGGAAACACCACGAAAATCAAGATATCGCCTGTTCTGCATATCAAACGCACTGTGGAGTGGTGAAAACAACCAGAGAACGTGTTTCTCGCATTAAATAGCTCGAAAAGAGCGATCCCGATGATTCAGCATACTTCGGACAGAAGTCTCACCAAGATTATCGCAGGAAATGCATATCTCAGCTTGAAACCCGACCGAAACCAAGATATCTCCGGTTCTGCATGTCAAACGTACTGTGGAGTGGTGAAAACACCAGAAAACGTGTTTCGTGCATTAAGTAGCTCGAAAAGAGCGATCTAGATGATTATGCATACTTCTGACTGAAGTCTCACCAATATTATCGCAGAAAATGCATATCTCAGCTCGAAACCTCACGAAAATCAAGATGTTGCCGGTTCTGCATATCAAACGCACTGTGGAGTGGTGAAAACAACCAGAGAACGTGTTTCTCGCATTGAATAGCTCGAATAGAACGATCTCGATGATTCTGCATACTTCGGACAGATGTTTCACCAAGATTATCGTAGAAAATGCATATCTCATCTTGAAACCCGACGAAAACCAAAATATCGCCGGTTCTGCATATCAAGCAACTGTGGAGTGGTGAAAACACCAGATAACGTGTTTCTGGCATTAAATAGCTCGAAAAGCGCGATCTAGATGATTCTGCATACTTCTGACAAAAGACCCACCAAGATTATCGCAGAAAATGCATATCTCATCTGGAAACACCACGAAAATCAAGATATCGCCTGTTCTGCATATCAAACGCACTGTGGAGTGGTGAAAACACCAGATAACGTGTTTCTCGCATTAGATAGCTCGAAAAGCGCGATCTAGATGATTCTGCATACTTCTGACAAAAGACCCACCAAGATTATCGCAGAAAATGCATATCTCATCTGGAAACACCACGAAAATCAAGATATCGCCTGTTCTGCATATCAAACGCACTGTGGAGTGGTGAAAACAACCAGAGAACGTGTTTCTCGCATTAAATAGCTCGAAAACAGCGATCCCGATGATTCAGCATACTTCGGACAGAAGTCTCACCAAGATTATCGCAGGAAATGCATATCTCAGCTTGAAACCCGACCGAAACCAAGATATCTCCGGTTCTGCATGTCAAACGTACTGTGGAGTGGTGAAAACACCAGAAAACGTGTTTCGTGCATTAAGTAGCTCGAAAAGAGCGATCTAGATGATTATGCATACTTCTGACTGAAGTCTCACCAATATTATCGCAGAAAATGCATATCTCAGCTCGAAACCTCACGAAAATCAAGATGTTGCCGGTTCTGCATATCAAACGCACTGTGGAGTGGTGAAAACAACCAGAGAACGTGTTTCTCGCATTAAATAGCTCGAATAGAACGATCTCGATGATTCAGCATACTTCGGACAGAAGTCTCACCAAGATTATCGCAGAAAATGCATATCTCTGCTTGAAACCCCACGAAAACGAAGATATCTACTGTTCTGCACATCCAAGGAACTGTGGAGTGGTGAAAACCCCAGAAAACGTGTTTCTCGCATTAAATAGCTCGAAAAGTGCGCTCTCGACGTTTCTGCATACTTCGGACAGATGTTTCACCAAGCTTATCGTAGAAAATGCATATCTCAGCTTGAAACCCCACGACAACCACGATATGTACTGTTCTGCATATCAAACGCACTGTGGAGTGGTGAAAACAACCAGAGAACGTGTTTCTCGCATTAAATAGCTCGAAAAGAGCGATCCCGATGATTCAGCAAACTTCGGACAGAAGTCTCACCAAGATTATCGTAAAAAATGCATATCTCAGCTTGAAACCTCACGAAAACCAAGATATCGCTGGTACTGCATATCAAACGCACTGTGGAGTGGTGAAAACAACCAAATAACGTGTTTCTCGCATTAAATAGCTCGAAACGAGCGATCTAGGTTATTCTGCATACTTCTGACTGAAGTCTCACCAAGATTATCGCAGAAAATGCATATCTCAGCTGGTAACACCACGAAAATCAAGATATCGCCGGTTCTGCATATCAGACGCACTGTGGAGTGCTGAAAACATCAGAAAACGTGTTTCTCGCATTAACTGGCTCGAAAAGAACGTTCTCGATGATTCTGCATACTTCTCATAGATGAAACACCAAGATTATCGCAGAAAATGCATATTTCAGCTGGAAACCCCACGAAAACCAAGTTATCGGCGGCTCTACATATCAAACGCACTGTGGAGTGATCAAAACACCAGATAACGTGTTTCTCGCATTAAATAGCTCGAAAAGAGCGATATCGATGATTCTGCATACTTCTGACTGAAGTCTCACCAATATTATCGCAGAAAATGCATATCTCAGCTTGAAACCCGACGAAAACCAAGATGGCGCCGGTTCTGCATATCAAACGCACTGTGGGGTGGTGAATACACCAGAAAACGTGTTACTCGCATCAAATAGCTCGAAAAGAGCGATCTAGATGACTGTGCATACGTCTGACAGAAGATTCACCAAGATTATCGCAGAAAGTGCATATCTCAGCTTGCAACCTCACGAAAACCAAGATATCTCCGGTTCTGCACATCAAACGTACTGTGGAGTGGTGAAAACACCAGAAAACGTGTTTCTCGCATTAAGTAGCTCGAAAAGAGCGTTCTCGAAGATTCTGCATACTTCTGACTGAGGTCTCACCAATATTATCGTAGAAAATGCATATCGCATCTTGAAACTCGACCGAAACCAAAATATCTCCGGTTCTGCATGTCTAACGTACAGTGGAGTGGTGAATACACCAGAATACGTGTTTCTCGCATTAAATAGCTCGAAAAGAGCGATCTAGATGATTCTGCATACTTCTGACAGAAGACTCACCAAGATTATCGCAGAAAATGCATATCACAGCTGGAAACACCACGAAAATCAAGATATTGCCGGTTCTGCATATCAAACGCAGTGTGGAGTGGTCAATACACCAGATAACGTGTTTCTCGCATTAAATAGCTCGAAAAGAGCGATCTCGATGATTCTGCATACTTCTGACAGAAGTCGCACCAAGATTATCGCAGAAAATGCATACCTCAGCATGAAAACCGTCCAAAACCAAGATTTCGCAATTTCTGCATATCAAACGCACTGTGGTATTTTCAAAACACCAGAAAACTGGTTTTTTCGCATTAAATAGCTCGAAACGAGCGATCTAGATGATTCTGCATTCTTCTGACAGAAGACTCACCAAGATTATCGTTGAAAATGCATATCTCTGTTGGAAACCCTACGAAAACCAAGATATCGCCGGTTCTCCATATCAGACGCACTGTGGAGTGGTGAAAACACCAGATAACGTGTTTCTCGCATTAAATATCTCGAAAAGAGCGATCTCGATGATTCTGCATACTTCTGACAGAAGTCGCACCAAGATTATCGCATAAAATGCATACCTCAGCATGAAAACCGTCGAAAACCAAGATTTCGCAATTTCTGCATATCAAACGCACTGTGGTATTTTCAAAACACCAGAAAACTGGTTTTTTCGCATTAAATAGCTCGAAAAGAGCGCTCTTGATATTTCTGCATACTTCGGACACATGTTTCACCAAGATTATCGTAGAAAATGCATATCTCAGCTTGAAACCCGACGAAAGCAAGATATGGCCTGTTCTGCACATCAAACGCACTGTGGAGTGGTGAAAACAACCAGAGAACGTGTTTCTCGCATTAAATAGCTCGAAAAGAGCGATCCCGATGATTCTGCATACTTTGGACAGAAGTCTCACCAATATTATCGCAGAAAATGCATATCTCAGCTTG
Source organism: Anthophora plumipes (assembly GCA_951804975.1). Taxonomy (NCBI): domain Eukaryota; kingdom Metazoa; phylum Arthropoda; class Insecta; order Hymenoptera; family Apidae; genus Anthophora; species Anthophora plumipes. Next base: position 73,795 of record CATORF010000134.1, on the reverse strand, counting down.
AAACCTCACGAAAATCAAGATGTTGCCGGTTCTGCATATCAAACGCACTGTGGAGTGGTGAAAACAACCAGAGAACGTGTTTCTCGCATTAAATGGCTCGACTAGAACGATCTCGATGATTCTGCATACTTCGGACAGATGTTTCACCAAGATTATCGTAGAAAATGCATACCTCATCTTGAAACCCCACGAAAACCAAGATATCTCCGGTTCTGCATATCCAACGAACTGTGGAGTCGTGAAAACCCCAGAAAACGAGTTTTTCGCATTAAATAGCTCGAAAAGAGCGCTCTTGATATTTCTGCATACTTCGGACACATGTTTCACCAAGATTATCGAAGAAAATGCATATCTCAGCTTGAAACCCGACGAAAATCAAGATATGGCTTGTTCTGCACATCAAACGCACTGTGGAGTGGTGAAAACAACCAGAGAACGTGTTTCTCGCATTAAATAGCTCGAAAAGAGCGATCCCGATGATTCAGCATACTTCGGACGGAAGTCTCACCAAGATTATCGCAGGAAATGCATATCTCAGCTTGAAACCCAACGAAAACCAAAATATCGCCGGTTCTGCATATCAAACGCACTGTGGATTGGTGAAAACAACCAGAGAACGTGTTTCTCGCATTAAATATCTCGAGAAGAGCGATCCCGATGATTCAGCAAACTTCGGACAGAAGTCTCACCAAGATTATCGCAGGAAATGCATACCTCATCTTGAAACCCCACGAAAACCAAGATATCTCCGGTTCTGCATATCCAACGAACTGTGGAGTGGTGAAAACCCCAGAAAACGAGTTTCTGGCATTAAATAGCTCGAAAACAGCGCTCCTGATATTTCTGCATACTTCTGACAAAAGACCCACCAAGATTATCGCAGAAAATGCATATCTCATCTGGAAACACCACGAAAATCAAGATATCGCATGTTCTGCATATCAAACGCACTGTGGAGTGGTGAAAACCCCAGAAAACGAGTTTCTCGCATTAAATAGCTCGAAAAGAGCGCTCTTGATGTTTCTGCATACTTCGGACACATGTTTCACCAAGATTATCGCAGAAAATGCATATCTCTGCTTGAAACCCCACGAAAACGAAGATATCTACTGTTCTGCATATCCAAGGAACTGTGGAGTGGTGAAAACCCCAGAAAACGTGTTTCTCGCATTAAATAGCTCGAAAAGAGCGCTGTCGACGTTTCTGCATACTTCGGAGAGATGTTTCACCAAGCTTATCGTAGAAAATGCATATCTCAGCTTGAAACCCGACGAAAACCAAAATATCGCCGGTTCTGCATATCAAACCAACTGTGGAGTGGCGAAAACACCAGATAACGTGTTTCTCGCATTAAATAGCTCGAAAAGCGCGATCTAGATGATTCTGCATACTTCTGACTGAAGTCTCACCAATATTATCGCAGAAAATGCATATCTCAGCTCGAAACCTCACGAAAATCAAGATGTTGCCGGTTCTGCATATCAAACGCACTGTGGAGTGGTGAAAACAACCAGAGAACGTGTTTCTCGCATTAAATAGCTCGAATAGGGCGATCTCGATGATTCTGCATACTTCGGACAGATGTTTCACCAAGATTATCGTAGAAAATGCATATCTCAGCTTGAAACCCGACGAAAACCAAAATATCGCCGGTTCTGCATATCAAACCAACTGTGGAGTGGCGAAAACACCAGATAACGTGTTTCTCGCATTAAATAGCTCGAAAAGCGCGATCTAGATGATTCTGCATACTTCTGACAAAAGACCCACCAAGATTATCGCAGAAAATGCATATCTCATCTGGAAACACCACGAAAATCAAGATATCGCCTGTTCTGCATATCAAACGCACTGTGGAGTGGTGAAAACAACCAGAGAACGTGTTTCTCGCATTAAATAGCTCGAAAAGAGCGATCCCGATGATTCAGCATACTTCGGACAGAAGTCTCACCAAGATTATCGCAGGAAATGCATATCTCAGCTTGAAACCCGACCGAAACCAAGATATCTCCGGTTCTGCATGTCAAACGTACTGTGGAGTGGTGAAAACACCAGAAAACGTGTTTCGTGCATTAAGTAGCTCGAAAAGAGCGATCTAGATGATTATGCATACTTCTGACTGAAGTCTCACCAATATTATCGCAGAAAATGCATATCTCAGCTCGAAACCTCACGAAAATCAAGATGTTGCCGGTTCTGCATATCAAACGCACTGTGGAGTGGTGTAAACAACCAGAGAACGTGTTTCTCGCATTAAATAGCTCGAATAGAGCGATCTCGATGATTCTGCATACTTCGGACAGAGGTTTCACCAAGATTATCGTAGAAAATGCATATCTCAGCTTGAAACCCGACGAAAACCAAAATATCGCCGGTTCTGCATATCAAGCAACTGTGGAGTGGTGAAAACACCAGATAACGTGTTTCTCGCATTAAATAGCTCGAAAAGCGCGATCTAGATGATTCTGCATACTTCTGACAAAAGACCCACCAAGATTATCGCAGAAAATGCATATCTCATCTGGAAACACCACGAAAATCAAGATATCGCCTGTTCTGCATATCAAACGCACTGTGGAGTGGTGAAAACAACCAGAGAACGTGTTTCGTGCATTAAGTAGCTCGAAAAGAGCGCTCTCGACGTTTCTGCATACTTCGGACAGATGTTTCACCAAGCTTATCGTAGAAAATGCATATCTCAGCTTGAAACCCGACGAAAACCAAAATATCTCCGGTTCTGCATATCCAACGCACTGTGGAGTGGTGAAAACACCAGATAACGTGTTTCTCGCACTAACTAGCTAGAAAGGAGCGATCTCGATGATTCAGCATACTTCGGACAGAAGTCTCACCAAGATTATCGCAGGAAATGCATATCTCAGCTTGAAATGCCACGAAAACCAAGATATCGCTGGTTCTGCATATCAAACGCACTGTGGAGTGGTGAAAACACCAGATAACGTGTTTCTCGCACTAACTAGCTAGAAAGGAGCGATCTCGATGATTCAGCATACTTTGGACAGAAGTCTCACCAATATTATCGCAGAAAATGCATATCTCAGCTTGAAACCTCACGAAAATCAAGATGTTGCCGGTTCTGCATATCAAACGCACTGTGGAGTGGTGAAAACACCAGATAACGTGTTTCTCGCATTCAATAGCTCGAAAAGAGCGATCTAGATGATTCAGCATACTTCGGACAGAAGTCTCACCAAGCTTATCGTAGAAAATGCATATCTCAGCTTGAACCCCGACGAAATCTAAGATGTCGCCGGTTCTGCATATCAAACGCACTGTGGAGTGGTGAAAACAAAGTCTTAAAAAAATAATCCTGGTCGCATACAATATAAATTTGATTGATTAATACGTCCAGGAACAGCATCAACTTTAATTCCAACTGATTGAATAGCTCATGAATGAATTACATCAGTTGATGATAATAATAATCGAATCGGAAAATTTATTGGAATGACCATACGATTATCAACATCTAATAAACGAAAACTATTCATAACCCTATCAGATAATATATAAGAATCAAATTCCAAATCTTTAAATTCTGAATATTCATAAGACCAAAATCACTGATGACCTATAACTTTAATTGTAAAATAAGGATTTAAAATTTCATCAATATAATATAGAATCTTTAAAGAAGGAAAACAAATTGTTATTAAAATAAAAATTGGAATAATAGTTCAAATAATTTCCAATAAATGAATCTTCAATAAATACCGATTAACATACTTATTAGTAATAATATCTAAAATAATTAATATTGAAAATACAATAATAACTAACATTAATATTATAACTAAATTATGAAAAGAAATTAAATTGTCAGAATAAGGTGAATTAGAATCTTGAAATCTATATATAAATCATGTTGCAATTTTTAATAAAAAATAATATATTTTTATAAATAAATCTTAAATCTATCGCACTTATCTGCCATATTAAATAAAATAAAATATTAAAAATAAAAATTAAATCAATCATTAAAACTCAACATTATTAAATATTCAAAAATAATTCCTTTTTATTATTTAACACAATAGGTACTTCTAAATATACATGATCTAAAGGAGGTATAAAACCAATTCATTCTAATGAACTATTAAATTTAAAAACTACTAACCGTATTGAAATAAATCTTTCTAAAATTAAAAACATTAATAAAATTAATCTATTTAAAGAAATTAATGAACCAATTGAAGAAAATAAATTCCAACAATAATATGCATCAGGATAATCTGAATATCGTCGAGGTATACCCATTAATCCTAAAAAATGTTGAGGAAAAAAAGTTATATTAACACCAATAAACATTATATAAAACTGAATTTTCAATCAATTCTGATGTATAACAACACCAAAAATTAAAGGAAATCAATGAATAAATCTTCCAACAATTGCAAAAACTGCTCCTATAGATAAAACATAATGAAAATGACCAACAACATAATAAGTATCATGTAAAATAATATCAATAGAAGAATTTGATAATACAATACCCGTCAATCCACCAATAATAAATATTATAACAAACCCTAATGATCATAATATTGAAGTATTATAACCTAATTTAGCTCCATGATATGTAGCTAATCAACTAAAAACTTTAATTCCTGTAGGAACTGCAATAACTATAGTTGCTGAAGTAAAATAAGCTCGAGTATCTACATCTAACCCAACTGTAAATATAGGATGAGCTCATACAATAAATCATAGAAATCCAATTCCTAATATAGCATAAATCATTCCTAAATTACCAAATACCTCTTTTTTACCACTCTCATTTATAATAATATGTGAAATCAAACCAAACCCCGGTAAAATTAAAATATAAACTTCAGGATGCCCAAAAAATCAAAATAAATGTTGATATAAAATTGGATCACCTCCCCCTAAAGGATCAAAAAACGAAGTATTAATATTTCGATCAAAAATTAATATTGTAATTGCTCCAGCTAAAACTGGCAATGATAATAATAATAAAATAGCTGTAATAAACACTGATCAAGGAAATAAAGCTATTTGATCATAATTTAAAGATAAATTTTTTATTATTATAATAGTTACTATAAAATTTATTGCCCCAATAATTGAAGAAATTCCTGATAAATGTAAAGAAAAAATAGTAATATCAACAGAAGGAGAAGAATGAAATAAATATGAAGATAAAGGAGGATAAACCGTTCAACCAGTCCCTGGTCTAACTTGAAATAAATTTCTTAAAAGTAATAATATTAATGATGGCGGTAATAATCAAAATCTAATATTATTTATACGAGGAAACGCCATATCTGGAGATCCTAATATTAATGGAACTAATCAATTACCAAATCCACCAATTATAAATGGTATTACTATAAAAAAAATTATTAAAAATGCATGAACAGTAACAATTGAATTATAAACTTGATCATTATTAATTCATATACCTGGGGTACTTAACTCCATACGAATAATTATTCTCATAGAAGTTCCAATTATCCCTGATCATAAAGCAAACACAAAATAAATTATACCAATATTTTTATGATTAGTAGAATAAAATCATTTATCAAACATAAATAAAACATAATTATATAATATTTAAATATTAATAAATATATTTATATATTATAAGATTTATAATAAATCAATATATATATATATTTAACTTTGAAAATTAAAAGTTTATTTTAACTTAATATCTTCAAATCAAAAAAAGTATCATGTCTGATAAAAGAATTAAATTGTAAATTTAAACATGTAAGAAAAACTTACTGATACTAATTTTCTATAGTTTAAAAAAAACTTAAAATTGCAAATTTTAAAATATAAATAATTACTAGAAAATATTAATCATAAATATCTCACACTATATTAAATTTAACAAATTGATCAATACTTAAATTATATTAAATTAAAACCTTTAAGTAACATAAACATTAACCAATAAAAACCTAAAAAAAAATAACATAATAATAAATAAAACAATATAAGACTTAAATATATAACTCTTACAAAAATATTTTTTAGCTCTAGTATAATTCCTACTAATATATAATAATAATCTAAAATAATTTCAAGTAATTATAACTGATGCTAATATCATAATAAATAATAAAACATAAAAATTAACATAATCCTCTAAAAAATAATAATTCAAAATTCACTTTAACACTAAAGACAAAAATGGAGGTAAAGAAGAATAAATTAAAACTATAATAATAAAATATACCTTCAAATATTTATCAACTAATAAAAACCCCAAATCATTAAAAGTTACCACATCAAATTTTTCAAAAAAATATAACAATATATAAAAAATAACTGCATAAAAAGAAAAATATACCAAATAAATTTTTACATTTACATATATAATTATTAATAAAAAAGTTGATTGAATAATAGAAGAACATCTAATAAATATTTTTATAGAATTATAAACTTTCATAATAATAGGAATAAAAATTAAATTTAATAAAATTCAACCTATAAAAAAAAAATTTATACCACTCACATTAGCTAAAAAATATATAGGTACTATTTTTATAACTGTTGAAAATATAAAAATTCTTGTTCAACACATATATCTATGAATATAAATAGATCATTGATGAAAAGGAAATATTCCTAATTTTACTAACATAATTAATTGAATAAAAATTTCAAAAAAAACTCTTACTTCTTTCATAGATACATAAAAATACAATCTTATAATAAAAACTAACCTTCTTACTACTGATACTATATAATAAAAAACACTAGCATATTTTGAATCTCTAGTTAAATTTATATAAATAATTAAAACTAATGTTATAACTTCATAAATTAATCACATAAAAAATAAATCTCTTACAAAAAAATGATTAAATAATTAATAATAATATATCTAAGACATATTACATTTTTAAATATTATTTTCTTCACAAAAAACCAATTCAAAATTATCTTTTAATTAAAAATTAAATAGTTTATAATACTAAAATTTTTACCTATTATATTTTAGTGTCAAAGCACATAAATTTTTGAAATTTAAAGTATTAATAAAATTAATAAATATAAAAAAATCAATTAGTAACAATAAATATAAAATTTATTTAAGTATCTTATCAAAATAATCCTTTAATCAGGCATATTACTTTAATACATATACATATATATATAAAATATATAAAAGATACATATTATCTATAACTAGGGTATGAACCTAACAGCTTTAAACTTAGCTTATTTATATAGATATATTTAAAAATTACTTTTAATTGCAAATTAAATATTATAAATTAAAATTAACTAATATCCATTTAAAGATATATATATATTTATATTCATCCTTAAGGAAAGAGTGAAGCCATTGAAATAAACTAAAGCTAAAGTAAATTCGAAAGGTTAATATCCAAAAATCCTCTACTTGCAAGGAACAAATGAGGCTATTTAAATAAATTCAAGCTAAAGTAGAATTGAAAGGTTTATTTCAATATATTCATCCTTAGGGAAAGAGTGAAGCCATTCAAATAAACTAAAGCTAAAGTAAATTCGAAAGGTTAATATCCAAATCCTCTACTTGCAAGGGACAAATGAGGCTATTTAAATAAATTCAAGCTAAAGTAGAATTGAAAGGTTTATTTCAATATATTCATCCTTAGGGAAAGAATGAAGCCATTGTAATAAACTAAAGCTAATATAAATTCGAAAGGTTAATATCCAAAAATCCTCTACTTGCAAGGGACAAATGAGGCTATTTAAATAAATTCAAGCTAAAGTAGAATTGAAAGGTTTATTTCAATATATTCATCCTTAGGGAAAGAATGAAGCCATTGAAATAAACTAAAGCTAATGTAAATTCGAAAGGTTAATATCCAAATCCTCTACTTGCAAGGAACAAATGAGGCTATTTAAATAAATTCAAGCTAAAGTAGAATTGAAAGGTTTATTTCAATATCTTCATCCTTAGGGAAAGAGTGAAGCCATTCAAATAAACTAAAGCTAAAGTAAATTCGAAAGGTTAATATCCAAAAATCCTCTACTTGCAAGGGACAAATGAGGCTATTTAAATAAATTCAAGCTAAAGTAGAATTGAAAGGTTTATTTCAATATATTCATCCTTAGGAAAAGAGTGAAGCCATTGAAATAAACTAAAGCTAAAGTAAATTCGAAAGGTTAATATCCAAAAATCCTCTACTTGCAAGGGACAAATGAGGCTATTTAAATAAATTCAAGCTAAAGTAGAATTGAAAGGTTTATTTCAATATATTCATCCTTAGGGAAAGAATGAAGCCATTGAAATAAACTAAAATCGACTATTAATAATAAATTTATTTATTAATTAAATTCTCTACTTATAAAAACAAATAAAACTATTTAAATAAATTCAAACTAAAGTAGAATTGAAAGGTTTATTTCAATATATTCATCTTTAAGGGAAAAATAAAGCCATTGAGATAAACTAAAATCGACTATTAATAATAAGTTTATTTATTAATTAAATTCTCTACTTATGAAAACAAATAAAACTATTTAAATAAATTCAAACTAAAGTAGAATTGAAAGGTTTATTTCAATATATTCATCTTTAAGGGAAAAATAAAGCCATTGAAACAAACTAAAATCGACTATTAATAATAAGTTTATTTATTAATTAAATTCTCTACTTATGAAAACAAATAAAACTATTTAAATAAATTCAAACTAAAGTAGAATTGAAAGGTTTATTTCAATATATTCATCTTTCAGGGAAAAATAAAGCCATTGAAATAAACTAAAATCGACTATTAATAATAAATTTATTTATTAATTAAATTCTCTAAGATACAAATTTAATTATAAATTATATATAAATTATATATAAATACCCCCCCCAATAATTAATAATTTTATTTAATTCATAAATAAAAATTTTTAATTTTTTTTTGTTATTAAGTAACGCTATAATCTTATTAATAATATTAAACTATAATTTTATTACATAATAAATTTAAATATAAGTAAATAAAATTAATTTTTAATTTGAAAAAATTTTATTAATACATATATATATATTAATATTGAAATGTATATATATATATATATAAATAATTTATTAACCAATATATTTATATATATATAAATCATAGATGGGTTCCAAAATTTATAAAAGATTATATTAACCTTTATATATTAATATTAATATTAATTAATTAAATATTTATATATTTATATATATTATTTTATATCTATAATATATGTAAATTATATTATGAATACATTAGATTATAATAAATTATTGAAAAGAAAAGAAATATAAATATAAATATAAATATTATTTATTAATTAATAAATATTTATATATATATATATATATATATATATATATATATATATATATATATATATATATAAATCTATATATATACATATATATATATTTATTAAATATTAATCAATTTATTAAATATAGTGCATTTATAAGTTATTAAATAATTTATAAATTATATGAAAGCATAAATAATCATAATTTAATCCTACCTTAGGATATATTTATAAATGTATATATATTCTCAGATTTATATATTGTAATATTTATATATATATCTTGTTATATATAAAATGTATATATATTTATCAGTTGGCCTCCATCTATCTATAATAATATATAAATATATATATATATATAAATAATTTATTAATTAATAGATATATTATATATATAAATATTAAGATGTATATATATATATAAATAATTTATTAATTAATATATATATATATATATATACTACTACTATAATAAGTTTTTATTATTAAAAATTTTGTATTAAAATTTTAATCTAATATAATTAATAATATTTTAGGGCTATTTAATAACAATTTATTTCTATATAATTTTTTTTATATAAAAATTAATTTTTTTATTATTTATAATTTTCTATAGAAAAATCAAAGCTTTAAATAGTTAATTAAGGGGTTAACTATTATAAAGATTAGATTTACCTATAGATAGATTAATCTTTGTATATTTAATTAAAAAATTAATTACATTATAGAAATTGATACCTTCTATAGAAAAATCAAAGCTTTAAATAGTTAATTGGGGGGTTAACTATTATAAAGATTAGATTTACCTATAGATAAATTAATCTTTGTATATTTAATTAAAAAATTAATTACATTATAGAAATTGATACCTTCTATAGAAAAATCAAAGCTTTAAATAGTTAATTGGGGGGTTAACTATTATAAAGATTAGATTTACCTATAGATAAATTAATCTTTGTGTATTTAATTAAAAAATTAATTACATTATAGAAATTGATACCTTCTATAGAAAAATCAAAGCTTTAAATAGTTAATTAAGGGGTAACTATTATAAAGATTAGATGTACCTATAGGTAGATTAATCTTTGTATATTTAATTAAAAAATTAATTACATTATAGAAATTGATACCTTCTATAGAAAAATCAAAGCTTTAAATAGTTAATTGGGGGGTTAACTATTATAAAGATTAGATTTACCTATAGATAGCTTAATCTTTGTATATTTAATTAAAAAATTAATTACATTATAGAAATTGGTACCTTCTATAGAAAAATCAAAGCTTTAAATAGTTAATTGGGGGGTTAACTATTATAAAGATTAGATTTACCTATAGATAGATTAATCTTTGTATATTTAATTAAAAAATTAATTACATTATAGAAATTGATACCTTCTATAGAAAAATCAAAGCTTTAATTTATTTAAAATTTTTAAATAAATTTAAGTCAATAAAATTGAATTTAAGTTACAAATTAATTAAGTTTATTTTATATATATAATTAAATTAAAAAATAATTTTTTATTAATAATAAAATCTGCAACACTAAATAAAAATTTTATTCGGAAATAAATTTTAATAATGGTAAATTTCGGTGCCAGCAACAGCGGTTAAACCAATTTTATAAATTAATTATTCATAATATTTTAATTACTTAAAAATTAATATATTTTAATTAAAAAATTAAATTTTTAGTGAAATATACAATTTAGTTCAAATAATTAAAATTTATTATTAAATTAGTTGATAAATTTTATAAAAAAACTAGGATTAGATACCCTACTATAAAATTAAATAAAAAATTAACTATTAAATGTAAATCATTAAAATTAATAAATATGGCGGCTTATTAATTCCATTAGAGGAACTTATAATTTAATCGATATTCCACGATAAGACTCACTTAAATTACATTTATATATAGCTGTTTACAAATTTTTTTTAATTGATAATGTTAATAAATTTTAATAAATTAAAATTCAAGTAAATATGTAGTGCATTTAAGATATTAAGAGTTATAATATAATATTATATTTTGAATAAATAATTTTAAAATTATTTTGAAAGAAAATTTAAAAGTAAATTTACTTTAATTAATTAAATTGAACTATATGCTAATAAGCGTACAAATCGCCCGTCAATTTCACCAAAATGAAATAAGTCGTAACATAGTAATTGTACTGGAAAGTGTAATTAGGAACTAAAAATTTTAGTTTAAACTGAAATAAAATTTTTCATTTACACTGAAAAGATTAATTTAATTAAAATTTTATTTTAATTAAAATAATAAAAAATATTATAAATTAATCAATTTTATATAAATAAAATTTTATCAAATAACAATTATTTCAGTAATTATTTATTAAAAAATAATTTTTTTTAAAGTTAAAAGTAATGTAAATGAACTTATTTAAATTTAAAAAATTTTAAATAAATTTAGTACCTTTTGTATCAGGGTTAATCAAATTAAATTATTTATATATATTAATCCCGAAATAAAAAGAACTAAATATATATAATTTTTTTTGTTACAAAAAAACTATAAATATATATTTAGAAATTAGATGTTATACGATTTTTAAAATATCTGGTTTTTTTAGAAATGAATTTAATTCATAATTAAATAAAAATTTATTAAAATTTTAAAATTTTATAAATTTATTTAATTAAAAAATTTAAGGGATAACCTTTAAATTTAAATTATTATTAATTTTAAAATCCAACTATTATTATATTCTTAAAATTTGAAATTATAATAAAATATTTTATAATTTAAAAATATTACTTAAAAATTTAAAATATTAATATAAAAATAATTATAAAAAAAACTAATTAAATAAATAAATTAATTTTATAATGATTAAATAAATAGTAAAAATTGTAAAAATTATTAAAGAAATAATATATAAATTTAAGGAATTAGGCAAATTAAAATAATATATTCAACTGTTTAACAAAAACATTGTCTATAGAAATAATAATTTTAGATAAATCTGCCCAATGATTCTTATTAAATGGCTGCAGTATACCTGACTGTACAAAGGTAGCATAATAAATTGTCTTCTAATTAAAGACTTGTATGAAAGAATTAATGAAATATATACTGTCTCAATATTATTTTATGAAATTAAGTTTTAAGTTAAAATTCTTAAATTTTTTTATGGGACGATAAGACCCTATAGAATTTCATATTTATAATTATTATAAATTTAAATTTTATTCTGAATAATAATAATTATAACATATTTAACTGGGAGGGTTATTAAATTTAAAACACTTTAATTTAAAAAATCTTAAATTATAGAAAATTTAAAAGATCTTTTATTAAAAATTAAAAAAATAAATTACCTTAGGGATAACAACGTAATATCTTTTGAAAGACCAAATTTATAAAGATGATTACGACCTCGATGTTGAACTAAGATATAATTTTAATGCAGGAGTTTAAAAATTAAGTCTGTTCGACTTTTAAAATCTTACATGATTTGAGTTCAGATCGACGTAGGTCAGATCGGTTTCTATCTATAAAAAACCTATAATTTTTTGTACGAAAGGACTAAAATTATTTATATAAATATAATCATTTAATTAAATTAATATTTATTAAAAATTATCTTGGCAGAAAAGTGCATTAAAGTTAGAATTTAATAATATATATACATATAATAAATTATATATAGGTAATAATCTTTGTAATTATTATAATTTTAACTATAATTTGTATATTACTTAGAGTAGCTTTTTTAACCTTATTAGAACGAAAAATCTTAAGATATATTCAAACACGAAAAGGACCTAATAAAGTAGGATATAAAGGAATGCTTCAACCTTTTTCAGATGCTATTAAATTAATCTCTAAAGAATGACTATTTTTAAATTTAAATTATTTAATTTATATATTAAGACCAATATTTATATTTATATTTGCCATATTATTATGAATTTTATATCCTTGAACTAATTTAATAATAACAAATTACAATTTAATATTCTTTATCACTTTATTAGGTCTTAATACTTATCCAATTATTTTAATTGGGTGAATTTCAAATAATAATTATTCTATATTAGGGGCTATTCGATCTTTAGCACAAATAATTTCATTTGAAATTAGTCTTTTTTTAATATTTTTTTTAATTATAATTTTAACTGAAGGTTATTCATTAAATCAATTATATTAATATCAAGAATATATAAAATTTAGAATTTTATTAACACCAATTTATATAATCTTTTTTATTAGTATATTAATTGAATTAAACCGAACCCCTTTTGACCTAATTGAAGGAGAATCTGAATTAGTTTCAGGATTTAATGTAGAATACTATAGAAGATTTTTTGTATTAATTTTTTTATCAGAATATTTAAATATTTTATTTATAAGATTTATTATAACTTTAATATTTATAGGTTTTAAAATACCTAGAATAAAATTTTTAATTTTTATAAATATTCATATGATTTTAATTTTATGATTACGAGGTGTATTACCACGAATCCGTTATGATAATTTAATATACATATGTTGAACTGATTTTTTAATTTTAGTATTAATTTATAATATATTTGTATATATAACAAAAGTAATTTTTATATATATTTAAAATAAAATTAAAAAGTTAATAGAAAATGCTATTTCTATGATATATTTTCAAAATATAAACTTATTCAAGTTCATTAACTATTTATTAATTTAATAAATAATATTATCTCAATAATAATATAATCCAGGAGAAACAATAAAGAAAAAAAAATATATAATTGTAAATATATTATTCAATTGAATATAAGGATATTCAATTAACTGACCACCTAATCAAGTTAATATAATAAATCTATTAATAAAAAATCAATAAAATAATTGACTTAATGGATAAAATTTATTTGTTTTAATATTATTTTTATATAAAGGTATAAAATATAAAATTAAAATAGATAATAATAATATAAATACCCCCCCCAATTTATTAGGAATTGCCCGTAAAATTGAATAAGCAAATAAAAAATATCACTCTGGTTTAATATGAACTGGTGTCCTTATTCTATTAGCAATTTTAAAATTATCAGGATCTCCTAAAAAATAAGGTAATTGACAAATTAATAATATAAAAATTATTAGAATTCAAATCAATATAAAAACATCTTTAATAACAAAATAAGGATGAAAAGGAACTTTATATAAATTTCTAGAAAATCCTAAAGGATTAGTAGAACCTGTTAAATGTAAAAAAAAAATATGTAAAACTACTATTAATAAAATAATTAAAGGTAAAATAAAATGAATAGAAAAAAATCGATTTAATGTAGCATTATTAATAGAATAACCCCCCCAAATTCATTCAACTAATAATTGCCCAATATAAGGAATAGCAGATATTAAATTAGTAATGACAGTTGCTCCTAGTTGCTCCAATTGCTATTGACAAAAATAAAATTCTAACTCCAATTAATCATACATGAACTAATTTAAAAGATTGATAATAAATATTTCGTCTAATATGAATATATATTATAATAAAATAAAAAGATGCTCCATTTATATGAATTAAACGAATTAATCAACCAGAATTAACATCTTTTATAATATGAATAATTCTATTAAAAGCATAATCAATATTAGGACAATAATGTATTGATAAAAATAATCCAGACAGAATTTGAATTACCAAAAATACCCCTAATATTGATCCAAAATTTCATCAAATATTAATATTAAAGGGAGTAGGTAATATCAATAATGAATAAAAAAATATATTAAGAATTTTATCTTTATTTAATAAACTTAAAAATTTTATTGACATTAAAATTAAATAAAACAAATTAAGAATAAAATTAAGTAAAATAAATTAACAGGATAAAGTTTAAAACTTATATTTTTTATATAACTCTTCTAAAAATTTAGATTTAGATTGATAAGCTTTTTTTTTAGGATATCTTATTTTATATCTTATAATTAAAACAAAAAATAAAAATAAAATTATAAAAAATAATAAAAACAAATTTGAATATTGATAAATAAAAGATAAATTAATATTTTTATCCCGATATAGATTTATTGAATAAATTATTCTATCAAAATTTTCAATTAAATAATTAGAAAAAAAATATATAATATTAATTATTAATAAACCAATAATAAAAAAATTTATATATTTAAAATAATTCATCATAGATTGATTATTTAATATAACAAAATAAGCAAATAAAATTAATAATCCTCTAATAAAAATAATTATAATTATATAAATAAATAAAGATTTAAATTTAAATAAATATAAAATTAAACATAAAATAACTATATATAATAAAAAATATATTAAATTCTTTATAGGATGAATTTTATCCCCAGTAATTAAAATAAAAAAAATCAAATATAAAGATAAAAAATATAAAAATATTAAAAAAAACTTTAATATATAATTTAGAAATTCTATGGACATTTTATATAATTTTTAATTTTTGATTTATTTATTTAATAAAACTAACCAAAAACATTTTTTTGAGGCTTAATTCTCGTCTAACATAAAAATTTTATTTTATAATATATATATATATATATATATATATATATATATATATATATATATATATATATATATATATATTATCATATTATAAATAAAATAAAATTATAATTAATAAAACAATATTTCTGGGAATTATAAAAAATTTATATTAATTTTCTTTGAAATTTAAACTTTATTATAGAATATTCACAATTCATTAATAATTTACAAAATTATTATTTTAACTTAAATTATATAATATTTTAAATTTAGTTGCATAATTATTTTATTAGTTATTATCACCTTAATTCTTTGAAAATCTAGAAAACAATTTATTAATTTTTTAATTACTTTAGAATATTTTATTTTAACTTTAATTATTATTATCCTATTAAATAATTTAAATAGATGAATTTTTATTATCTATATTATTTTCGCAGTATGTGAATCTATTGTAGGATTAGCTTTACTAATTAGAATAAATTATACACATGGCCATCAAAACATTAATTTAATAAATTTATGTTCGAAATAATTATATTCATTACTTATATAATAATACAATTTAATATAAATAAATGTTTATATCTATTAAGAAATAATTCTTATATATTAACATTTATTATATTATTTAAACTAAATTTAATAAATTGATGAATAATCTCTAATAATTTAAGATTTAATATATATTCTTATAATTTAATTATTTTAACTTTATGAATTTTCAGAATAATTATAATAAATATAAAGTACGAAAATAATATAAATATATACACCAAGTTAACTATAATAATATTAATATCCTTAATCTTAAATTTCATAGCTATATATTTTTTTATTTTTTATTTAATATTTGAAATAAATTTATTATTAATTTTCTTTATAGTCATTTTCTGAGGATATGGTTTATTTCGAATATTAGCAAGTTATTATTTGATATTTTATACTTTAGTTTTGTGGCGACCCTTCTGTCTACCACCGCTAGAGGGACAGAGACACAGGAGACCATTCTCGCTAGCGCTCCCGAGAGGTCCTGTTTGTATATATACACCTTCCAACCTAACTCCTTCAGTCCCCCGCGTCTAAGGCACGGGTCTCCTAGAATGCCTTACTGACGAGTCCACTAGGAGGCCCAGGACGAAACGCAACCTTTCCTTTTCCTACGATCCTCTCTATCATTCCTCCGCCTTCTATCCTCCGTCAACATAACAGCCCACAGTTTTATCATTACCTTTATTAATAATTATATTTTACATTAACACATTGACACATTCTACATTTTATATTAAAATATAGAAAAAATTTATCTTTTCCTTATATAGAAATTAAAAAACTTAAATTATCTATATATATTTTAATTTATTTACTAATATCTTTTATAGTAAAAATTCCTATATTTACACTTCACAATTGATTATTAAAAGCCCATGTAGAAGCCTCATATATTGGATCTATAATTTTAGCTTCTATCATATTAAAACTTGGAAGATATGGCTTATTACGAATAATTATAATTTTAAAAAATTTAAATAAATTAAGAATTTATTTAATTTACTTAAGAATAATTGGAAGATTAATTTTAAGACTTTCATGTTTACGACAAATTGATATAAAAATCATTGTTGCTATATCTTCAATTATTCATATAGCTTTAATAATTAGAGGAATAATAACATTATCTTATATTGGAATAAAAGGAGGTATTTATATAATAATTGCTCATGGTTTATGTTCATCAGGACTTTTTTATCTAATTAATATTATCTATAAACAAACTAATAGACGATTAATAATTTTAAATAAAGGTATAATAATTCTTATACCTTCTATAGCTTTAATATGATTCTTATTAAGATCATCAAATATAGCTGCTCCTATATCTTTAAATTTAATTAGTGAAATCACTTTACTAATCAGATTATTTAATTGATGTAAATATTTAATTTATATTATAATTATCTATTGTTTAATAAGATTTATTTATACTTTATATTTATATAGATATATTCAACATGGATTTACTAATATATTAAATTTTTATACTATCAAAATTAATAAATTAATTAATTTTCTTACTTTAATATTACATTGAATTCCAATCAATCTAATAATTATAAATTTAAATATTATTTATTTAAATAATTTAAATAAAATATTGATTTGTGATATCAAAAATGTATATATATATATATTACTTTAAATTATTATCAAAATAATAATTTTTAGAATCATTTTGACAATATGAAGAATCTTATCTTTTATAACTGCTTGTTATTTAATTATAATTAATAAAATTATTATTATTGAATGATTAATCTTAAATTTTAATTCAATAAAATTTAATTTATTTATTTTAATTGATAATAAAACATTATTTTTTATTATAATAGTCAGATTAATTACAGCAATAGTTCTAATTTATAGAACTGAATATATAAAATTAAATAACAATCTTATAAATAAATTTTTATACTTAACTTTATTATTTTATTTATCAATAGTATTTATAATTTTAAGACCTAATATATTAACTATTTTATTAGGATGAGATGGTTTAGGATTAATCTCTTATTGTTTAATTATTTATTATAATAACAATAAAGCTTATAGAGCAGGATTATTAACTATTATTTTAAATCGAATTGGAGATATTTGTCTTTTAATATTAATTTGCTTTATAATAAAATTTAATTCATGAAACTTAATACTTTATGATTTAAATTTACCAATATTTATTCTTATTGTAATTATAACCTTTACAAAAAGAGCACAAATTCCTTTTAGAAATTGATTACCTGCTGCTACAATAGCTCCCACTCCTGTATCTTCTTTAGTTCATTCATCTACATTAGTAACTGCCGGAGTATATATCTTAATTCGATACAATACTTTAATTATAAATACAAATTTAAATAAATATTTATTAATTATTTCAAGATTAACTATACTAATTGCCGGATTAATAGCTATATTTGAAATAGATTTTAAAAAAATTATTGCTTTATCTACCTTAAGACAACTAGGATTTATAATAAGAATTTTATTTCTAGGTTTAGAAAACTTAGCCTTTTTTCATTTAATCATTCATGCAATATTTAAATCTTTAATATTTCTATGTTCAGGAAGATTTATTCATTATATAAATAGAAGTCAAGATATACGTGATTATAAAGGAATATTTATAATCTACCCATTTAAAAGATTAATTATAATATTTTCTATTTTATCTCTATGTGGATTCCCATTTTTAGGTGGATTTTGCTCCAAAGACTTAATTATAGAATTTTTTTTTTATAATAAATTAAATTTTATAAGATTATTAAATTTAATACTTGGAACTATCTTTACAGTTGCATATTCAACTCGTTTAATTTTAACTTTACTACCCCAAAATTTACCTTTCTACAATAATTTAAATTTAAAAGAAAATAATATAATAAATTTTAGAATATTAATTATATTTGTTATATCACTATTTTTTAGTAAAATTTATCTAAATATAATTTACTTAGATTATAATATTAATCTACCTAAAGTATATAAATTAATAATTATTAAATTATTAATTATTGGTATAATTATTGGCTATCAAATCTTTAAATCAAATAAAAAAAATTATCTATTAATTAATTTAACTGAAAGAATAATACTTATAAATATCTTCTATACCCATATTTATAAAATACCAGTAAAAATCATTTTAAACTATGAAAAATTTATTGAAAAAAGATTATTTGAAATACTTATAGGAAAATTAATAAAAAATATTCTATATTATTTAACAATTATTAAATTTAGTATATTTAACTTCAACTATATAATTTCCTCTTTTTTTCTATTTATATTATTAATATTATTTATCTATTAAATTTAAATAGCTTATATAAGAGCATAATATTGAAAATATTAAAGAAATAATTTATTATTTTTAAATATATATATATATATATATATATATATCTTTATACATTTATTTATAAATAAATATGTATATTAATATTTTTATACTGAAAATATAAAGTTTTAATTAAACTATATAAACCTATTAAAAGAAATATGATAAATTAATATCTCTACAGAATTAGAAATTCTATTTTCAATTATTTCTTTAATTAGAATAAATTATTCAATAATCTTATTAACAATAAAATGCCTCTATTTGGCTTTAATTAAAATTTATATTAAATTATATAAATTAAATAATATATGAAGTAAAAAATTACAATTTAATTTCGACTTAAATATTGATTAACTAATAATCCATATATTCAAATTAAAATATTCACAATAAATAATTTATACATCATTCATAAACTAAAGAAAAAAGTATAATAAAAAAAAATAATAAAAAAATAATAAATATGTAACTAAAACCTATATACTTAACTAATAAAATAAATGGAACAATTAAAATAATTTCAATATCAAATACTAAAAATATTAAAGCTATTAAATAAAAAGGTACTGAAAATGGAATAAAAGCCTTAGTAATTGAATTAAACCCACATTCATAAGAACTTTTCTTTTCCTTATCAGAAATCTTAAAAATAGAAGAAAACACATTTAATAAATAAATTAAAATTATAATTAAAAAAATTAATCTAATATAAGATAACACCATTAACATCACTATATATATTACTAAAATAGAAATTTGTTAATTGGAAGTTAACTGTATTAAATTATACTATATATATAATATATTCATCAATAAATAAAAATATATAAAAATAATCAAATAACATCAACAAAATGTCAATATCATAAAGAACCTTCAAAATTAAAATGATGAATTTTTCTAAAATGATTTATATTCAATCGAAATAAAGAAAATATCAATATTAAAGTTCCTACAATAACATGAAGACCATGAAATCCAGTCCTTATATAAAAAATAGAACCAAAAATTCCATCATTAATTCTAAAAGAAGATTCTAAATATTCAATAAATTGAATTAAAGTAAAATAAATACCTAAAATAACTGTAAAAAATAATCTTAAATTAACTATATTAAAATTATTATTTAACAATCTATAATGACTTCAAGATACTGATAATCCTGAAGAAATTAAAATAACAGAATTTAATAAAGGAATATCATAAGGATTAAATTGACTAATTATTTTAGGAGGTCAAATATATCCTAATTCAATTCTTAAAGAAATACATCTATGAAAATAAGTTCAAAAAAAAGAAATAAAAAAAAATATTTCTGAAATAATAAATAAAATTATCCTAAATTTTAAAAACCCATAAACTATAAAAGTATGAAATCCCTGATATAAACTCTCTCGAATAATATCTCGTCATCATTGATATATAATTAATAAATTAATAAATAAATTAAAAAAAATAAATTCAAAATCATTTAAATAAAATCAATTAATAAAACCTAATATTGAATTTATTAATCTCATAGATATCAAAAAAAGTCATGGTCTAACTGTTACTAAATGAAAAGGAAAATTTCTTATTATCATTTTATTTATTTAAATTCTGAAAAATACAATACTCTTAAAGTTGAAAATACATAAGCTTGAATAAATGATATACACAATTCTAAAATTACTAACATATTTTGAATTAAAACAAATAAAATTATTAAAATCAATCCTATTTTAGAAATAAATCTACTTAATAAAATTATTACGTGTTTCTCGCATTAAATAGCTCGAAAAGTGCGATCTCGATGATTCTGCATACTTCTAACAGAAGTCTCACCAAGATTATCGCAGAAAATGCATATCTCTGCTTGAAACCCCACGCAAACAAAGATATCTACTGTTCTGCACATCAAACGCACTGTGGAGTGGTGAAAACCAGAGAAAACGTGTTTCTCGCATTAAATAGCTCGAAAAGAGCGCTCTCGACGTTTCTGCATACTTCGGACAGATGTTTCACCAAGCTTATCGTAGAAAATGCATATCTCAGCTTGAAACCCGACGAAAACCAAAATATCTCCGGTTCTGCATATCCAACGAACTGTGGAGTGGTGAAAACACCAGATAACGTGTTTCTCGCACTAACTAGCTCGAAAAGAGCGATCCCGATGATTCAGCAAACTTCGGACAGAAGTCTCACCAAGATTATCGCAGGAAATGCATATCTCATCTTGAAACCCCACGAAAACCAAGATATCTCCGGTTCTGCATATCCAACGAACTGTGGAGTGGTGAAAACACCAGATAACGTGTTTCTCGCATTAAATAGCTCGAAAAGCGCGATCTAGATGATTCTGCATACTTCTGACACATGTTTCACCAAGATTATCGTAGAAAATGCATATCTCAGCTTGAAACCCGACGAAAACCAAAATATCGCCGGTTCTGCATATCAAACCAACTGTGGAGTGGTGAAAACACCAGATAACGTGTTTATCGCATTAAATAGCTCGAAACGAGCGATCTCGATGATTCTGCATACTTGGAACAGAAGTCTCAACAAGATTATCGCAGAAAATGCATATCTCAGCTTGAAACCCCACGAAAACCAAGATATGTACTGTTCTGCATATCAAACGCACTGCGGAGTGGTGAAAACACCAGATAACGTGTTTCTCGCACTAACTAGCTCGAAAAGAGCGATCTCGATGATTCTGCATACTTCGGACAGATGTTTCACCAAGATTATCGTAGAAAATGCATATCTCAGCTTGAAACCCGACGAAAACCAAAATATCGCCGGTTCTGCATATCAAACCAACTGTGGAGTGGTGAAAACACCAGATAACGTGTTTCTCGCATTAAATAGCTCGAAAAGCGCGATCTAGATGATTCTGCATACTTCTGACAAAAGACCCACCAAGATTATCGCAGAAAATGCTTATCTCATCTGGAAACACCACGAAAATCAAGATATCGCCTGTTCTGCATATCAAACGCACTGTGGCGTGGTGAAAACACCAGATAACGTGTTTATCGCATTAAATAGCTCGAAACGAGCGATCTCGATGATTCAGCAAACTTCGGACAGAAGTCTCACCAAGATTATCGCAGGAAATGCATATCTCATCTTGAAACCCCACGAAAACCAAGATATCTCCGGTTCTGCATATCCAACGAACTGTGGAGTGGTGAAAACCCCAGAAAACGAGTTTCTCGCATTAAATAGCTCGAAAAGAGTGCTCTTGATGTTTCTGCATACTTCGGACACATGTTTCACCAAGATTATCGTAGAAAATGCATATCTCAGCTTGAAACCCGACGAAAACCAAAATATCGCCGGTTCTGCATATCAAACCAACTGTGGAGTGGTGAAAACACCAGATAACGTGTTTATCGCATTAAATAGCTCGAAACGAGCGTTCTCGATGATTCAGCAAACTTCGGACAGAAGTCTCACCAAGATTATCGCAGGAAATGCATATCTCATCTGGAAACACCACGAAAATCAAGATATCTACTGTTCTGCATATCAATCGCACTGTGGAGTGGTGAAAACACCATATAACGTGTTTCTCGCATTAAATAGCTCGAAAAGAGCGTTCTAGATGATTCAGCATACTTCGGACAGAAGTCTCACCAAGATTATCGCAGGAAATGCATATCCCAGCTTGAATCCCCACGAAAACCAAGATATCTCCGGTTCTGCATATCCAACGAACTGTGGAGTGGTGAAAACACCAGATAACGTGTTTATCGCATTAAATAGCTCGAAACGAGCGATCTCGATGATTCTGCATAGTTCGAACAGAAGTCTCAACAAGATTATCGCAGAAAATGCATATCTCTGCTTGAAACCCAACGAAAACCAAGATATCTACTGTTCTGCATATCAAACGCACTCTGGAGTGGTTAAAACACCAGATAACGTGTTTCTCGCACTAACTAGCACGAAAAGAGCGATCTCGATGATTCTGCATACTTCGGACAGATGTTTCACCAAGATTATCGTAGAAAATGCATATCTCAGCTTGAAACCCGACGAAAACCAAAATATCGCCGGTTCTGCATATCAAACCAACTGTGGAGTGGTGAAAACACCAGATAACGTGTTTCTCGCATTAAATAGCTCGAAACGAGCGATCTCGATGATTCTGCATACTTGGAACAGAAGTCTCAACAAGATTATCGCAGAAAATGCATATCTCAGCTTGAAACCCCACGAAAACCAAGATATGTACTGTTCTGCATATCAAACGCACTGTGGAGTGGTGAAAACACCAGATAACGTGTTTCTCGCATTAAATAGCTCGAAAAGCGCGATCTAGATGATTCTGCATACTTCTGACAAAAGACCCACCAAGATTATCGCAGAAAATGCTTATCTCATCTGGAAACACCACGAAAATCAAGATATCGCCTGTTCTGCATATCAAACGCACTGTGGCGTGGTAAAAACACCAGATAACGTGTTTATCGCATTAAATAGCTCGAAACGAGCGATCTCGATGATTCAGCAAACTTCGGACAGAAGTCTCACCAAGATTATCGCAGGAAATGCATATCTCATCTTGAAACCCCACGAAAACCAAGATATCTCCGGTTCTGCATATCCAACGAACTGTGGAGTGGTGAAAACCCCAGAAAACGAGTTTCTCGCATTAAATAGCTCGAAAAGAGTGCTCTTGATGTTTCTGCATACTTCGGACACATGTTTCACCAAGATTATCGTAGAAAATGCATATCTCATCTGGAAACACCACGAAAATCAAGATATCGCCTGTTCTGCATATCAAACGCACTGTGGCGTGGTGAAAACACCAGATAACGTGTTTATCGCATTAAATAGCTCGAAACGAGCGATCTCGATGATTCAGCAAACTTCGGACAGAAGTCTCACCAAGATTATCGCAGGAAATGCATATCTCATCTTGAAACCCCACGAAAACCAAGATATCTACTGTTCTGCATATCAATCGCACTGTGGAGTGGTGAAAACACCATATAACGTGTTTATCGCATTAAATAGCTCGAAACGAGCGATCTCGATGATTCTGCATAGTTCGAACAGAAGTCTCAACAAGATTATCGCAGAAAATGCATATCTCTGCTTGAAACCCAACGAAAACCAAGATATCTACTGTTCTGCATATCCAACGAACTGTGGAGTGGTGAAAACCCCAGAAAACGAGTTTCTCGCATTAAATAGCTAGAAAAGAGCGCTCTCGATGTTTCTGCATACTTCGGACAGACGTTTCACCAAGATTATCGTAGAAAATGCATATCTCAGCTTGAAACCCGACCGAAACCAAGATATCCCCGGTTCTGCATGTCAAACGTACTGTGGAGTGGTGAAAACACCAGAAAACGTGTTACGTGCATTAAGTAGCTCGAAAAGAGCGATCTAGATGATTATGCATACTTCTGACAAAAGACCAACCAAGATTATCGCAGCAAATGCATATCTCAGCTGGAAACACCACGAAAATCAAGATATCGCCTGTTCTGCACATCAAACGCACTGTGGAGTGGTGAAATCAACCAGAGAACGTGTTTCCCGCATTAAATAGCTCGAAAAGAGCGATCCCGATGATTCAGCAAACTTCGGACAGAAGTCTCACCAAGATTATCGCAGGAAATGCATATCTCATCTGGAAACACCACAAAAATCAAGATATCGCCTGTTCTGCATATCAAACGCACTGTGGCGTGGTGAAAACACCAGATAACGTGTTTATCGCATTAAATAGCTCGAAACGAGCGATCTCGATGATTCAGCAAACTTCGGACAGAAGTCTCACCAAGATTATCGCAGGAAATGCATATCTCATCTTGAAACCCCACGAAAACCAAGATATCTCCGGTTCTGCATATCCAACGAACTGTGGAGTGGTGAAAACCCCAGAAAACGAGTTTCTCGCATTAAATAGCTCGAAAAGAGTGCTATTGATGGTTCTGCATACTTCGGACACATGTTTCACCAAGATTATCGTAGAAAATGCATATCTCAGCTTGAAACCCGACGAAAACCAAAATATCGCCGGTTCTGCATATCAAACCAACTGTGGAGTTGTGAAAACACCAGATAACGTGTTTATCGCATTAAATAGCTCGAAACGAGCGATCTCGATGATTCTGCATAGTTCGAACAGAAGTCTCAACAAGATTATCGCAGAAAATGCATATCTCTGCTTGAAACCCAACGAAAACCAAGATATCTACTGTTCTGCATATCCAACGAACTGTGGAGTGGTGAAAACACCAGATAACGTGTTTCAGGCACTAACTAGCTCGAAAAGAGCGATCTCGATGATTCAGCATACTTCGGACAGAAGTCTCACCAAGATTATCGCAGAAAATGCATATCTCATCTTGAAACCCCACGAAAACAAAGATATCGCCGGTTCTGCATATCAAACGCACTGTGGAGTGGTGAAAACACCAGAAAACGAGTTTCTCGCATTAAATAGCTCGAAAAGAGCGCTCTTGATGTTTCTGCATACTTTGGTCAGATGTTTCACCAAGATTATCGTAGAAAATGCATATCTCAGCTTGAAACCCGACGAAAACAAAAATATCGCCGGTTCTGCATATTAAACCAACTGTGGAGTGGTGAAAACCCCAGAAAACGTGTTTCTCGCATTAAATAGCTCGAAAAGAGCGCTCTCGACGTTTCTGCATACTTCGGACAGATGTTTCACCAAGCTTATCGTAGAAAATGCATATCTCAGCTTGAAACCCGACGCAAAACAAAATATCTCCGGTTCTGCATATCCAACGAACTGTGGAGTGGTGAAAACACCAGAAAACGAGTTTCTCGCATTAAATAGCTAGAAAAGAGCGCTCTCGATGTTTCTGCATACTTCGGACAGACGTTTCACCAAGATTATCGTAGAAAATGCATATCTCAGATTGAAACCCGACGAAAACCAAAATATCGCCGGTTCTGCATATCAAACCAACCGTGGAGTGGTGAAAACACCAGATAACGCGTTTCTCGCATTAGATAGCTCGAAAAGCCCGATCTAGATGATTCTGCATACTTCTGACAAAAGACCCACCAAGATTATCGCAGAAAATGCATATCTCATCTGGAAACACCACGAAAATCAAGATGTCTCCGGTTCTGCATATCAAACGCACTGTGGAGTGGTCAAAACACCACAAAACGTGTTTCTCGCATTAACTAGCTAGAAAAGAGCGTTCTCGATGATTCGGCAAACTTCTGACAGAAGTCTCACCAAGATTATCGTAGAAAATGCTTATCTCAGCTTGAAACCCGACGAAAACCAAGATGTCTCCGGTTCTGCATATCAAACGCACTGTGGAGTGGTCAAAACACCACAAAACGTGTTTCTCGCATTAACTAGCTAGAAAAGAGCGTTCTCGATGATTCGGCAAACTTCTGACAGAAGTCTCACCAAGATTATCGTAGAAAATGCTTATCTCAGCTTGAAACCCGACGAAAACCAAGATGTCTCCGGTTCTGCATATCAAACGCACTGTGGAGTGGTCAAAACACCACAAAACGTGTTTCTCGCATTAACTAGCTAGACAAGAGCGTTCTCGATGATTCGGCAAACTTCTGACAGAAGTCTCACCAAGATTATCGTAGAAAATGCTTATCTCAGCTTGAAACCCGACGAAAACCAAGATGTCTCCGGTTCTGCATATCAAACGCACTGTGGAGTGGTCAAAACACCACAAAACGTGTTTCTCGCATTAAATGGCTCGAAAAGAGCGATCTAGATGATTCTGCATACTTCTGACAGAAGACTCACCAAGATTATCGCAGAAAATGCATATCTCAGCTGGAAACCCTACGAAAACCAAGATATCGACGGTTCTCCATATCAGACGCACTGTGGAGTGGTGAAAACACCAGAAAACGTGTTTCTCGCATTAACTAGCTAGAAAAGAGCGTTCTCGATGATTCTGCACTCTTCTCATAGATGAAACACCAAGATTATCGCAGAAAATGCATATCTCAGCTTGAAGCCCGACGAAAACCAAGATGTCGCAGGTTCTGCGTATCCAACGCATTGTGGTGTGGTGAAAACACCAGAAAACATGTTTCTCGCATTAAATAGCTCGAAAAGAGCGACCTAGATGATTCTGCATACTTCTGACAGAAGACTCACCAAGATTATCGCAGAAAATACATATCTCAACTGGAAACCCTACGAAAACCAAGATATCGCAGGTTCTCCATATCAGACACACTGTGGAGTGGTGAAAACACCAGAAAACGTGTTACTCGCATTAACAAGCTCGAAAAGAGCGTTCGGAATGATTCTGCATACTTCTCATAGATGAAACACCAAGATTATCGCAGAAAATGCATATTTCAGCTGAAAACCCCACGAAAACCAAGATATCGCCGGTTCTGCATATCAGACACCCTGTGGAGTGGTCAAAACACCAGATAACGTGTTTCTCGCATTAAATAGCTCGAAAAGAGCGATCTAGATGATTCTGCATTCTTCTGACAGAAGACTCACCAAGATTATCGCAGAAAATGCATATCTCAGCTGGAAACACCACGAAAATCAAGATATCGCCGGTTCTCTATATCAAACACACTGTGGAGTGGTGAAATCACCAGAAAACGAGTTACTCACATTGACTAGCTCGAAAAGAGCGTTCTCGATGATTCTGCATACTTCTCATAGTTGAAACACCAAGATTATCGCAGAAAATGCATATTTCAGCTGGAAAACCCACGAAAACCAAGTTATCGGCGGCTCTACTTATCAAACGCACTGTGGAGTGGTCAAAACACCAGATAACGTGTTTCTCGCATTACATAGCTCGAAAAGAGCGATCTCGATGATTCTGCACACTTCGGACAGAAGTCTCACCAAAATTATCGCAGATAATGCAAATCTCAGCTTGAAACCCCACGAAAACCAAGATATCGCCAGTTCTGCATATCATACGCACTGTGGAGTCGTGAAAACACCAGATAACGTGTTTCTCGCATTAAATATGTCCAAACGAGCGATCTCGATGATTAAGCATACTTCGGATAGAAGTCTCATCAAGATTATCGTAAAAAATGCATATCTCAGCTTGAAACCCCAAGAAAACCCAGATATCGCTGGTTCTGCATATCAAACGCACTGTGGAGTGCTGAAAACACCAGATAACGTGTTTCTCGCATTAAATATGTCCAAACGAGCGATCTCGATGATTAAGCATACTTCGGATAGAAGTCTCATCAAGATTATCGTAAAAAATGCATATCTCAGCTTGAAACCCCAAGAATACCCAGATATCGCTGGTTCTGCATATCAAACGCACTGTGGAGTGGTGCAAACACCAGATAACTTGTTTCTCGCATTAAATAGCTCGAAAAGAGCGATCTCGATGATTCTGCACACTTCGGACAGAAGTCTCACCAAAATTATCGCAGATAATGCAAATCTCAGCTTGAAACCCCACGAAAACCAAGATATCGCCAGTTCTGCATATCATACGCACTGTGGAGTTGTGAAAACACCAGATAACGTGTTTCTCGCATTAAATATGTCCAAACGAGCGATCTCGATGATTAAGCATTCTTCGGATAGAAGACTCACCAAGATTATCGCAGAAAATACATATCTCAACTGGAAACCCTACGAAAACCGAGATATCGCAGGTTCTCCATATCAGACACACTGTGGAGTGGTGAAAACACCAGAAAACGTGTTACTCGCATTAACAAGCTCGAAAAGAGCGTTCGGGATGATTCTGCATACTTGTGAATGAAGTCTCACCAATATTATCGCAGAAAATGCATATCTCAGCTTGAAGCCCGACGAAAACCAAGATGTCGCAGGTTCTGCGTATCAAACGCATTGTGGTGTGGAGAAAACACCAGAAAACATGTTTCTCGCATTAAATAGCTCGAAAAGAGCGATCTGGATGATTCTGCATACTTCGGACAGAAGTCTCACCAAGATTATCGCAGAAAATACATATCTGAGCTTGAAACCCCACGAAAACCAAGATATCGCTGGTTCTGCATATCAAACGCACTGTGGAGTGGTGCAAACACCAGATAACTTGTTTCTGCATTAAATAGCTCGAAAAGAGAGATCTCGATGATTCTGCACACTTCGGACAGAAGTCTCACCAAAATTATCGCAGATAATGCAAATCTCAGCTTGAAACCCCACGAAAACCAAGATATCGCCAGTTCTGCATATCATACGCACTGTGCAGTTGTGAAAACACCAGATAACGTGTTTCTCGCATTTAATATGTTCAAACGAGCGATCTCGATGATTAAGCATACTTCGGATAGAAGTCTCATCAAGATTATCGTAAAAAATGCATATCTCAGCTTGAAACCCCAAGAAAACCCAGATATCGCTGGTTCTGCATATCAAACGCACTGTGGATTGCTGAAAACACCAGATAACGTGTTTCTCGCATTAAATAGCTCGAAAAGTGCGATCTCGAGTATTCTGCATACTTCGGACAGAAGTCTCACCATGATTATGGTAAAAAATGCATATCTCAGCTTGAAACCCCACGAAAACCAAGATTTCGCTGGTTCTGCATATCAAACGCACTGTGGAGTGGTGAAAACACCAGACAACGTGTTTCTCGCATTAAATAGGTCGAAAAGAGCGATCTCGATGTTTCTGCATACTTCGGACAGAGGTCTCACCAAGATTATCGCAGCAATTGCATATCTCAGCTTGAATCCCCACAAAAACCAAGATGTCGCTGGTTCTGCATATCAAACGCACTGTGGAGTGCTGAAACCACCAATTAACGTGTTTCTCGCATTAAATAGCTCGAAAAGAGCGATCTCGATGATTAAGCATACTTCGGACAGAAGCCTCACCAAGATTATCGTAAAAAATGCATATCTCAGATTGAAACCCCACAAAAACCAAGATATCGCCGGTTCTGCATTTCAAACGCACTGTGGAGTGGTGAAAACACCAGATAACGTGTTTCTCGCATTAAATAGGTCCAAACGAGCGATCTCGATGATTAAGCATACTTCGGACAGAAGTCTCATCAAGATTATCGTAAAAAATGCATATCTCAGCTTGAAACCCCAAGAAAACCCAGATATCGCTGGTTCTGCATATCAAACGCACTGTGGAGTGGTGAAAACACCAGAAAACGTGTTTCTCGCATTAAATAGGTCGAAAAGAGCGATCTCGATGTTTCTGCATACTTCGGACAGAGGTCACACCAAGATTATCGCAGAAAATGCATATCTCAGCTTGAAACCCCACGAAAACCAAGATATTTCCGGTTCTGCACATCCAACGGACTGTGGTGTGGTGAAAACCGCAGAAAACGTGTTTCTCGCATTAAATAGCTCGAAAAGAGCGCTCTTGATGTTTCTGCATACTTCGGACAGATGTTTCACCAAGATTATCGTAAAAAATGCATATCTCAACTTGAAACCCGACGAAAACCAAACATCGCCGGTTCTGCATATCAAACCAACTGTGGAGTGGTGAAAACACCAGACAACGTGTTTCTCGCATTAAATAGATCGAAAAGTAAGATCTCGATGATTCTGCATACTTCTAACAGAAGACTCACTATGATTATCGCAGAAAATGCATATCTCTGCTAGAAACCCCACGAAAACCAAGATATCTCCTGTTCTGCATATTCAACGAACAGTGGAGTGGTGAAAACCCCAGAAAACGTGTTTCTCGCATTAAATAGGTCGAAAAGAGCGATCTCGATGTTTCTGCATACTTCGGACAGAGGTCTCACCAAGATTATCGCAGAAAATGCATATCTCAGCTTGAAACCCCACGAAAACCAAGATATCTCCGGTTCTGCACATCCAGCGAACTGTGGTGTGGTGAAAACCCCAGAAAACGTGTTTCTCGCATTAAATAGCTCGAAAAGAGCGCTCTTGATGTTTCTGCATACTTCGGACAGATGTTTCACCAAGATTATCGCAGAAAATGCATATTTCAGCTTGAAACCCGACGAAAACCAAACATCGCCGGTTCTGCATATCAAACCAACTGTGGAGTGGTGAAAACACCAGACAACGTGTTTCTCGCATTAAATAGATCGAAAAGTGCGATCTCGATGATTCTGCATACTTCTAACAGAAGTCTCACCATGATTATAGCAGAAAATGCATATCTCTGCTAGAAACCCCACGAAAACCAAGATATCGCTGGTTCTGCATATCAAACGCACTGTGGAGTGCTGAAACCACCAGATAACGTGTTTCTCGCATTAAATAGCTCGAATAGAGCGATCTCGATGATTAAGCACACTTCGGACAGAAGTCTCACCAATATTATCGCAGTAAATGCATATCTCAGCTAGAAACCTCACGAAAATCAAGATGTCGCCGGTTCTGCATATCAAACGCACTATGGAGTGGTGAAAACAACCAGATAACGTGTTTCTCGCATTAAATAGCTCGAAACGAGCGATCTAGATGATTCTGCATACTTCTGACTGAAGTCTCACCAAGATTATCGCAGAAAATGCATCTCTCAGCTGGAAACACCACGAAAACCAAGATATCTCCGGTTCTGCACATCAAACGTACTGTGGAGTGGTGAAAACACCAGAAAACGTGTTTATCGCATTAAATAGCTCGAAACGAGCGATCTAGATGATTCTGCATACTTCTGACTGAAGTCTCACCAAGATTATCGCAGAAAATGCATACCTCAGCTTGAAGCCTCACGAAAACCAAGATATCTCCGGTTCTGCACATCAAACGGACTGTGGAGTGGTGAAAACACCAGAAAACCTGTTTATCGCATTAAATATCTCGAAAAGAGCGATCTCGATGATTCTGCATACTTCGGACAGAAGTCTCACCAAGAATATCGCAGAAAATGCATATCTCAGCTGTAAACCCCGACGAAATCCAAGATGTCGCCGGTTCTGCATGTCAAACGCACTGTGGAATGTTGAAAACACCAGAAAACTTGTTTTTTCGCATTAAATAGCTCGAAAAGAGCGATCTCGATGTTTCTGCATACTTCTCATAGATGAAACACCAAGATTATCGCAGAAAATGCATATCTCAGTTTGAAACCTCACGAAAATCAAGATGGCGCCGGTTCTGCATATCAAACGCACTATGGAGTGGTGGAAACAACCAGATAACGTGTTTGCTCGCATTAAATAGCTCGAAACGAGCGATCTAGATGATTCTGCTTACTTCTGACTTAAGTCTCACCAATATTATCGCAGAAATTGCATATCTCAGCTTGAAACCTCACCAAAATCAAGATGTCGCCGGTTCTGCAAATGAAACGCACTCTGGAGTGGTGAAAACAACCAGATAACGTGGTTCTCGCATTAAATAGCTCGAAGAGAGGGATCTCGATGTTTCTGCATACTTCTGACAGAAGACTCACCAAGATTTTCGCAGAAAATGCATATCTCAGCTTGAACCCCGACGAAATCCAAGATGTCGCCGGTTCTGCATATCAAACGCACTGTGGAGTGGTCAATAGACCAGATAACGTGGTTCTCGCATTAAATAGCTCCAAGAGAGGGATCTCGATGTTTCTGCATACTTCTGACAGAAGTCTCACCAAGATTATCGTAGAAAATGCATATCTCAGCTTGAACCCCGACGAAATCCAAGATGTCGCCGGTTCTGCATGTCTAACGCTCTGTGGAATGTTGAAAACACCAGAAAACTTGTTTTTTCGCATTAAATAGCTCGAAAAGAGCGATCTCGATGTTTCTGCATACTTCTCATAGATGAAACACCAAGATTATCGCAGAAAATGCATATTTCAGCTGGAAACCCCACGAAAACCAAGATGTCGCCGGTTCTGCATATCAAACGCACGGTGGAGTGGTCAATAGACCAGATAACGTGGTTCTCGCATTAAATAGCTCCAAGAGAGGGATCTCGATGTTTCTGCATACTTCTGACAGAAGTCTCACCAAGATTATCGTAGAAAATGCAGATCTCAGCTTGAACCCCGACGAAATCCAAGATGTCGCCGGTTCTGCATGTCAAACGCACTGTGGAATGTTGAAAACACCAGAAAACTTGTTTTTTCGCATTAAATAGCTCGAAAAGAGCGATCTCGATGTTTCTGCATACTTCTCATAGATGAAACACCAAGATTATCGCAGAAAATGCATATTTCAGCTGGAAACCCCACGAAAACCAAGATGTCGCCGGTTCTGCATATCAAACGCACTGTGGAGTGGTCAATAGACCAGATAACGTGGTTCTCGCATTAAATAGCTCGAAGAGAGGGATCTTGATGTTTCTGCATACTTCTGACAGAAGTCTCACCAAGATTATCGTAGAAAATGCATATCTCAGCTTGAACCCCGACGAAATCCAAGATGTCGCCGGTTCTGCATGTCAAACGCACTGTGGAATGTTGAAAACACCAGGAAACTTGTTTTTTCGCATTAAATAGCTCGGAAATTGCGCTCTAGATGATTCTGCATATGTCTGACTGAAGTCTCACCAAGATTATCGCAGAAAATGCATATCTCAGCTGGAAACACCACGAAATTCAAGGTATCGCCGGTTCCTCATATTAAACGCACTGTGGAATGTTGAAAACACCAGAAAACTACTTTTTTCGCATTAAATAGCTCGAAAAGAGCGCTCTAGATGATTCTGCATATGTCTGACTGAAGTCTCACCCAGATTATCGCAGAAAATGTATATCTCAGCTTGAAACCCGACCGAAATCAAGATATCTCCGGTTCTGCATGACAAACGTACTGTGGAGTGGTGAATACACCGGAAAACGTGTTTGCTCGCATTAAATAGCTCGAAACGAGCGATCTAGATGATTCTGCTTACTTCTGACTTAAGTCTCACCAATATTATCGCAGAAAATGCATATCTCAGCTTGAAACCTCACGAAAATCAAGATGCCGCCGGTTCTGCATATCAAACGCACTGTGGAGTGGTCAATACACCAGATAACGTGTTTCTCGCATTAAATATCTCGAAAAGAGCGATCTCGATGATTCTGCATACTTCGGACAGAAGTCTCACCAAGAATATCGCAGAAAATGCATATCTCAGCTGTAAACCCCACGAAAACCAAGTTATCGGCGGCTCTACATATCAGACGCACTGTGGAGTGGTGAAAACACCAGAAAACGTGTTACTCGCATTAACTAGCTCGAAAAGAGCGTTCTGGAGGATTCTGCATACTTCTCATAGATGAAACACCAAGATTATCGCAGAAATGCATATCTCAGCTGGAAACACCACAAAAACCAAGATATCGTCGGTTCTGCATATCAGACACACTGTGGAATGTTGAAAACACCAGAAAATGTGTTTCTCGCATTAACTAACTCGAAAAGAGCGTTCTCGATGATTCTGCATACTTCTCATAGATGAATCACCAAGATTATCGCAGAAAATGCATTTCAGCTGGAAACCCCACGAAAACCAAGTTATCGGCCGCTCTACATATCAAACGCGCTGTGGAGTGGTTAAAACACCAGAAAACTTGTTTCTCGCATTAAATAGCTCGAAACGAGCGATCTAGATGATTCTGCATAGTTCTGACTGAAGTCTCACCAATATTATCGCAGAAAATGCATATCTCAGCTTGAAACCTCACGAAAATAAAGATGGCGCCGGTTCTGCATATCAAACGCACTGTGGAGTGGTCAATACACCAGATAACGTGTTTCTCACATTAAATAACTCGAAAAGAGCGATCTCGATGATTCTGCATACTTCGGACAGAAGTCTCACCAAGATTATCGCAGAAAATGCATATCTCAGCTGGAAACCCCACGAAAATCAAGATGTCACCGGATCTACATATCAAACGCACTGTGGAGTGGCGAGAACAACCAGATAACGTGTTTCTCGCATTAAATAGCTCGAAAAGAGCGCTCTAGATGATTCTGCATATGTCTGACTCAAGACTCACCAATATTATCGCAGAAAATGCATATCTCAGCTTGAAACCTCACGAAAATCAAGATGTCACCGGATCTACATATCAAACGCACTGTGGAGTGGCGAGAACAACCAGATAACGTGTTTCTCGCATTAAATAGCTCGAAAAGAGCGCTCTAGATGATTCTGCATATGTCTGACTCAAGACTCACCAAGATTATCGCAGAAAATGCATATCTCAGCATGAAACCTCACCAAAATCAAGATGTCACCGGATCTGCATATCAAACGCACTGTGGAGTGGCGAAAACACCCAGATAACGTGTTTCTCGCATTAAATAGCTGGAAAAGAGCGCTCTAGATGATTCTGCATACTTCTGACAGAAGACTCACCAAGATTATCGCAGAAAATGCATATTTCAGCTGGAAACCCCACGAAAACCAAGTTATCGGCGGCTCTACATATCAAACGCACTGTGGAGTGGTCAAAACACCAGAAAACTTGTTTTTTCGCATTAAATAGCTCGAAAAGAGCGATCTCGATGTTTCTGCATACTTCTCATAGATGAAACACCAAGATTATCGCAGAAAATGCATATTTCAGCTGGAAACCCCACGAAAACCAAGATGTCGCCGGTTCTGCATATCAAACGCACTGTGGAGTGGTCAATAGACCAGATAACGTGGTTCACGCATTAAATAGCTCGAAACGAGCGATCAAGATGATTCTGCATAGTTCTGACTGAAGTCTCACCAATATTATCGCAGAAAATGCATATCTCAGCTTGAAACCTCACGAAAATAAAGATGGCGCCGGTTCTGCATATCCAACGAACTGTGGAGTGGTGAAAACCCCAGATAACGTGTTTCTCACATTAAATAACTCGAAAAGAGCGATCTCGATGATTCTGCATACTTCGGACAGAAGTCTCACCAAGATTATCGCAGAAAATGCATATCTCAGCTGGAAACCCCACGAAAACCAAGATATCGCCGGTTCTGCATATCAAACGCACCGTGGAATGTTGAAAACACCAGAAAACTTGTTTTTTCGCATTAAATAGCTCGAAAAGAGCGATCTCGGTGTTTCTGCATACTTCTCATAGATGAAACACCAAGATTATCGCAGAAAATGCATATTTCAGCTGGAAACCCCACGCAAACCAAGATGTCGCCGGTTCTGCATATCAAACGCACTGTGGAGTGACGAAAACAACCAGATAACGTGTTTCTCGCATTAAATAGCTCGAAAAGAGCGATCCCGATGATTCTGCATACTTCTGACAGAAGTCTCACCAATATTATCGCAGAAAATGCATATCTCAGCTTGAAACCTCACGAAAATCAAGATGTCACCGGATCTGCATATCAAACGCACTGTGGAGTGGCGAAAACAACCAGATAACGTGTTTCTCGCATTAAATAGCTCGAAAAGAGCGCTCTAGATGATTCTGCATATGTCTGACTGAAGACTCACCAAGATTATCGCAGAAAATGCATATTTCAGCTGGAAACCCCACGAAAACCAAGATGTCGCCGGTTCTGCATATCAAACGCACTGTGGAGTGGTCAATAGACCAGATAACGTGGTTCACGCATTAAATAGCTCGAAGAGAGGGATCTCGATGTTTCTGCATACTTCTCATAGATGAAACACCAAGATTATCGCAGAAAATGCATATCTCAGCTTGAAACCTCACCAAAATCAAGATGTCGCCGGTTCTGCAAATCAAACGCACTCTGGAGTGGTGAAAACAACCAGATAACGTGTTTCTCGCATTAAATAGCTCGAATAGAGCGATCTCGATGATTCTGCATACTTCTGACAGAAGACTCACCAAGATTATCGCAGAAAATGCATATTTCAGCTGGAAACCCCACGAAAACCAAGTTATCGGCGGCTCTACATATCAAACGCACTGTGGAGTGGTCAAAACACCAGAAAACTTGTTTTTTCGCATTAAATAGCTCGAAAAGAGCGATCTCGATGTTTCTGCATACTTCTCATAGATGAAACACCAAGATTATCGCAGAAAATGCATATTTCAGCTGGAAACCCCACGAAAACCAAGATGTCGCCGGTTCTGCATATCAAACGCACTGTGGAGTGGTCAATAGACCAGATAACGTGGTTCACGCATTAAATAGCTCGAAGAGAGGGATCTCGATGTTTCTGCATACTTCTGACAGAAGTCTCACCAAGATTATCGTAGGAAATGCATATCTCAGCATGAACCCCGACGAAATCCAAGATGTCGCCGGTTCTGCATGTCAAACGCACTGTGGAATGTTGAAAACACCAGGAAACTTGTTTTTTCGCATTAAATAGCTCGGAAATTGCGCTCTAGATGATTCTGCATATGTCTGACTGAAGTCTCACCAAGATTATCGCAGAAAATGCATATCTCAGCTGGAAACACCACGAAATTCAAGGTATCGCCGGTTCCTCATATTAAACGCACTGTGGAATGTTGAAAACACCAGAAAACTACTTTTTTCGCATTAAATAGCTCGAAAAGAGCGCTCTAGATGATTCTGCATATGTCTGACTGAAGTCTCACCCAGATTATCGCAGAAAATGTATATCTCAGCTTGAAACCCGACCGAAATCAAGATATCTCCGGTTCTGCATGACAAACGTACTGTGGAGTGGTGAATACACCGGAAAACGTGTTTGCTCGCATTAAATAGCTCGAAACGAGCGATCTAGATGATTCTGCTTACTTCTGACTTAAGTCTCACCAATATTATCGCAGAAAATGCATATCTCAGCTTGAAACCTCACGAAAATCAAGATGGCGCCGGTTCTGCATATCAAACGCACTGTGGAGTGGTCAATACACCAGATAACGTGTTTCTCGCATTAAATATCTCGAAAAGAGCGATCTCGATGATTCTGCATACTTCGGACAGAAGTCTCACCAAGAATATCGCAGAAAATGCATATCTCAGCTGTAAACCCCACGAAAACCAAGTTATCGGCGGCTCTACATATCAGACGCACTGTGGAGTGGTGAAAACACCAGAAAACGTGTTACTCGCATTAACTAGCTCGAAAAGAGCGTTCTGGAGGATTCTGCATACTTCTCATAGATGAAACACCAAGATTATCGCAGAAATGCATATCTCAGCTGGAAACACCACAAAAACCAAGATATCGTCGGTTCTGCATATCAGACACACTGTGGAATGTTGAAAACACCAGAAAATGTGTTTCTCGCATTAACTAACTCGAAAAGAGCGTTCTCGATGATTCTGCATACTTCTCATAGATGAATCACCAAGATTATCGCAGAAAATGCATTTCAGCTGGAAACCCCACGAAAACCAAGTTATCGGCCGCTCTACATATCAAACGCGCTGTGGAGTGGTTAAAACACCAGAAAACTTGTTTCTCGCATTAAATAGCTCGAAACGAGCGATCTAGATGATTCTGCATAGTTCTGACTGAAGTCTCACCAATATTATCGCAGAAAATGCATATCTCAGCTTGAAACCTCACGAAAATAAAGATGGCGCCGGTTCTGCATATCAAACGCACTGTGGAGTGGTCAATACACCAGATAACGTGTTTCTCACATTAAATAACTCGAAAAGAGCGATCTCGATGATTCTGCATACTTCGGACAGAAGTCTCACCAAGATTATCGCAGAAAATGCATATCTCAGCTGGAAACCCCACGAAAATCAAGATGTCACCGGATCTACATATCAAACGCACTGTGGAGTGGCGAGAACAACCAGATAACGTGTTTCTCGCATTAAATAGCTCGAAAAGAGCGCTCTAGATGATTCTGCATATGTCTGACTCAAGACTCACCAATATTATCGCAGAAAATGCATATCTCAGCTTGAAACCTCACGAAAATCAAGATGTCACCGGATCTACATATCAAACGCACTGTGGAGTGGCGAGAACAACCAGATAACGTGTTTCTCGCATTAAATAGCTCGAAAAGAGCGCTCTAGATGATTCTGCATATGTCTGACTCAAGACTCACCAAGATTATCGCAGAAAATGCATATCTCAGCTGGAAACCCCACGAAAACCAAGTTATCGGCGGCTCTACATATCAAACGCACTGTGGAGTGGTCAAAACACCAGAAAACTTGTTTTTTCGCATTAAATAGCTCGAAAAGAGCGATCTCGATGTTTCTGCATACTTCTCATAGATGAAACACCAAGATTATCGCAGAAAATGCATATTTCAGCTGGAAACCCCACGAAAACCAAGATGTCGCCGGTTCTGCATATCAAACGCACTGTGGAGTGGTCAATAGACCAGATAACGTGGTTCACGCATTAAATAGCTCGAAACGAGCGATCAAGATGATTCTGCATAGTTCTGACTGAAGTCTCACCAATATTATCGCAGAAAATGCATATCTCAGCTTGAAACCTCACGAAAATAAAGATGGCGCCGGTTCTGCATAT
Source organism: Anthophora plumipes (assembly GCA_951804975.1). Taxonomy (NCBI): domain Eukaryota; kingdom Metazoa; phylum Arthropoda; class Insecta; order Hymenoptera; family Apidae; genus Anthophora; species Anthophora plumipes. The sequence continues at coordinate 33,831 of CATORF010000134.1, read as the reverse complement.
CCAACGAACTGTGGAGTGGTGAAAACCCCAGATAACGTGTTTCTCACATTAAATAACTCGAAAAGAGCGCTCTAGATGATTCTGCATATGTCTGACTCAAGACTCACCAATATTATCGCAGAAAATGCATATCTCAGCTTGAAACCTCACGAAAATCAAGATGTCACCGGATCTACATATCAAACGCACTGTGGAGTGGCGAGAACAACCAGATAACGTGTTTCTCGCATTAAATAGCTCGAAAAGAGCGCTCTAGATGATTCTGCATACTTCTGACAGAAGACTCACCAAGATTATCGCAGAAAATGCATATTTCAGCTGGAAACCCCACGAAAACCAAGTTATCGGCGGCTCTACATATCAAACGCACTGTGGAGTGGTCAAAACACCAGAAAACTTGTTTTTTCGCATTAAATAGCTCGAATAGAGCGATCTCGATGATTCTGCATACTTCTGACAGAAGACTCACCAAGATTATCGCAGAAAATGCATATTTCAGCTGGAAACCCCACGAAAACCAAGTTATCGGCGGCTCTACATATCAAACGCACTGTGGAGTGGTCAAAACACCAGAAAACTTGTTTTTTCGCATTAAATAGCTCGAAAAGAGCGATCTCGATGTTTCTGCATACTTCTCATAGATGAAACACCAAGCTTATCGCAGAAAATGCATATTTCAGCTGGAAACCCCACGAAAACCAAGATGTCGCCGGTTCTGCATATCAAACGCACTGTGGAGTGGTCAATAGACCAGATAACGTGGTTCACGCATTAAATAGCTCGAAGAGAGGGATCTCGATGTTTCTGCATACTTCTGACAGAAGTCTCACCAAGATTATCGTAGGAAATGCATATCTCAGCATGAACCCCGACGAAATCCAAGATGTCGCCGGTTCTGCATGTCAAACGCACTGTGGAATGTTGAAAACACCAGAAAACTTGTTTTTTCGCATTAAATAGCTCGAAAATTGCGCTCTAGATGATTCTGCATATGTCTGACTGAAGTCTCACCAAGATTATCGCAGAAAATGCATATCTCAGCTGGAAACACCACGAAATTCAAGATATCGCCTGTTCTGCATATCAAACGCACTGTGGAGTGGTCAATAGACCAGATAACGTGGTTCACGCATTAAATAGCTCGAAGAGAGGGATCTCGATGTTTCTGCATACTTCTCATAGATGAAACACCAAGATTATCGCAGAAAATGCATATCTCAGCTTGAAACCTCACCAAAATCAAGATGTCGCCGGTTCTGCAAATCAAACGCACTCTGGAGTGGTGAAAACAACCAGATAACGTGTTTCTCGCATTAAATAGCTCGAATAGAGCGATCTCGATGATTCTGCATACTTCTGACAGAAGACTCACCAAGATTATCGCAGAAAATGCATATTTCAGCTGGAAACCCCACGAAAACCAAGTTATCGGCGGCTCTACATATCAAACGCACTGTGGAGTGGTCAAAACACCAGAAAACTTGTTTTTTCGCATTAAATAGCTCGAAAAGAGCGATCTCGATGTTTCTGCATACTTCTCATAGATGAAACACCAAGATTATCGCAGAAAATGCATATTTCAGCTGGAAACCCCACGAAAACCAAGATGTCGCCGGTTCTGCATATCAAACGCACTGTGGAGTGGTCAATAGACCAGATAACGTGGTTCACGCATTAAATAGCTTGAAGAGAGGGATCTCGATGTTTCTGCATACTTCTGACAGAAGTCTCACCAAGATTATCGTAGGAAATGCATATCTCAGCATGAACCCCGACGAAATCCAAGATGTCGCCGGTTCTGCATGTCAAACGCACTGTGGAATGTTGAAAACACCAGAAAACTAGTTTTTTCGCATTAAATAGCTCGAAAATTGCGCTCTAGATGATTCTGCATATGTCTGACTGAAGTCTCACCAAGATTATCGCAGAAAATGCATATCTCAGCTGGAAACACCACGAAATTCAAGATATCGTCGGTTCCTCATATTAAACGCACTGTGGAATGTTGAAAACACCAGAAAACTTGTTTTTTCGCATTAAATAGCTCGAAAAGAGCGATCCCGATGATTCTGCATACTTCTGACAGAAGTCTCACCAATATTATCGCAGAAAATGCATATCTCAGCTTGAAACCTCACGAAAATCAAGATGTCACCGGATCTGCATATCAAACGCACTGTGGAGTGGCGAAAACAACCAGATAACGTGTTTCTCGCATTAAATAGCTCGAAAAGAGCGCTCTAGATGATTCTGCATATGTCTGACTGAAGACTCACCAAGATTATCGCAGAAAATGCATATTTCAGCTGGAAACCCCACGAAAACCAAGATGTCGCCGGTTCTGCATATCAAACGCACTGTGGAGTGGTCAATAGACCAGATAACGTGGTTCACGCATTAAATAGCTCGAAGAGAGGGATCTCGATGTTTCTGCATACTTCTCATAGATGAAACACCAAGATTATCGCAGAAAATGCATATCTCAGCTTGAAACCTCACCAAAATCAAGATGTCGCCGGTTCTGCAAATCAAACGCACTCTGGAGTGGTGAAAACAACCAGATAACGTGTTTCTCGCATTAAATAGCTCGAATAGAGCGATCTCGATGATTCTGCATACTTCTGACAGAAGACTCACCAAGATTATCGCAGAAAATGCATATTTCAGCTGGAAACCCCACGAAAACCAAGTTATCGGCGGCTCTACATATCAAACGCACTGTGGAGTGGTCAAAACACCAGAAAACTTGTTTTTTCGCATTAAATAGCTCGAAAAGAGCGATCTCGATGTTTCTGCATACTTCTCATAGATGAAACACCAAGATTATCGCAGAAAATGCATATTTCAGCTGGAAACCCCACGAAAACCAAGATGTCGCCGGTTCTGCATATCAAACGCACTGTGGAGTGGTCAATAGACCAGATAACGTGGTTCACGCATTAAATAGCTCGAAGAGAGGGATCTCGATGTTTCTGCATACTTCTGACAGAAGTCTCACCAAGATTATCGTAGGAAATGCATATCTCAGCATGAACCCCGACGAAATCCAAGATGTCGCCGGTTCTGCATGTCAAACGCACTGTGGAATGTTGAAAACACCAGAAAACTTGTTTTTTCGCATTAAATAGCTCGAAAATTGCGCTCTAGATGATTCTGCATATGTCTGACTGAAGTCTCACCAAGATTATCGCAGAAAATGCATATCTCAGCTGGAAACACCACGAAATTCAAGATATCGTCGGTTCCTCATATTAAACGCACTGTGGAATGTTGAAAACACCAGAAAACTTGTTTTTTCGCATTAAATAGCTCGAAAAGAGCGCTCTAGATGATTCTGCATATGTCTGACTGAAGTCTCACCAAGATTATCGCAGAAACTGCATATCTCAGCTTGAAACCCGACCGAAATCAAGATATCTCCGGTTCTGCATGTCAAAAGTACTGTGGAGTGGTGAATACACCAGAAAACGTGTTTCTCGCAATAAATAGCTCGAAACGAGCGATCTAGATGATTCTGCTTACTTCTGACTTAAGTCTCACCAATATTATCGTAGAAAATGCATATCTCAGCTTGAACCCCGACGAAATACAAGATGTCGCCGGTTCTGTTTATCAAACGCTCTGTGGAGTGGTGAAAACACCAGATAACGTGTTTCTCGCATTAAATAGTTCGAAACGAGCGATCCCGATGTTTCTGCATACTTCTGACAGAAGTCTCACCAATATTATCGCAGAAAATGCATATCTCAGCTAGAAACATCACGAAAATCAAGATGTCGCCGGTTCTGTATATCAAACGCACTGTGGAGTGGTGAAAACAACCAGATAACGTGTTTCTCGCATTAAATAGTTCGAATAGAGCGATCTCGATGATTCTGCATACTTCTGACAGAAGACTCACCGAGATTATCGCAGAAAATGCATATTTCAGCTGGAAACCCCACGAAAACCAAGATGTCGCCAGTTCTGCATATCAAACGCACTGTGGAGTGGTCAATAGACCAGATAACGTGGTTCTCGCATTAAATAGCTCGAAGAGAGGGATCTCGATGTTTCTGCATACTTCTGACTGAAGTCTCACCAATATGATCGCAGAAAATGCATATCTCAGCTAGAAACATCACGAAAATCAAGATGTCGCCGGTTCTGCATATCAAACGCACTGTGGAGTGGTGAAAACAACCAGATAACGTGTTTCTCGCATTAAATAGCTCGAATAGAGCGATCTCGATGATTCTGCATACTTCTGACAGAAGACTCACCAAGATTATCGCAGAAAATGCATATTTCAGCTGGAAACCCCACGAAAACCAAGTTATCGGCGGCTCTACATATCAAACGCACTGTGGAGTGGTCAAAACACCAGAAAACTTGTTTTTTCGCATTAAATAGCTGGACAAGAGCGATCTCGATGTTTCTGCATACTTCTGACAGAAGTCTCACGAAGTTTATCGTAGAAAATGCATATCTCAGCTTGAACCCCGACGAAATCCAAGATGTCGCCGGTTCTGCATGTCAAACGCACTGTGGAATGTTGAAAACACCAGAATACTTGTTTTTTCGCATTAAATAGCTCGAAAAGAGCGATCTCGATGTTTCTGCATACTTCTCATAGATGAAACACCAAGATTATCGCAGAAAATGCATATTTTAGCTGGACACCCCACGAAAACCAAGATGTCGCCGGTTCTGCATATCAAACGCACTGTGGAGTGGTCAATAGACCAGATAACGTGGTTCTCGCATTAAATAGTTCCAAGAGAGGGATCTCGATGTTTCTGCATACTTCTGACAGAAGTCTCACCAAGATTATCGTAGAAAATGCATATCTCAGCTTGAACCCCGACGAAATCCAAGATGTCGCCGGTTCTGCAAATCAAACGCACTCTGGAGTGGTGAAAACAACCAGATAACGTGTTTCTCGCATTAAATAGCTCGAATAGAGCGATCTCGATGATTCTGCATACTTCTGACAGAAGACTCACCAAGATTATCGCAGAAAATGCATATCTCAGCTGGAAACCCCACGAAAACCAAGATATCGCCGGTTCTGCATATCAAACGCACCGTCGAATGTTGAAAACACCAGAAAACTTGTTTTTTCGCATTAAATAGCTCGAAAAGAGCGATCTCGGTGTTTCTGCATACTTCTCATAGATGAAACACCAAGATTATCGCAGAAAATGCATATTTCAGCTGGAAACCCCACGCAAACCAAGATGTCGCCGGTTCTGCATATCAAACGCACTGTGGAGTGGCGAAAACAACCAGATAACGTGTTTCTCGCATTAAATAGCTCGAAAAGAGCGATCCCAATGATTCTGCATACTTCTGACAGAAGTCTCACCAATATTATCGCAGAAAATGCATATCTCAGCTTGAAACCTCATGAAAATCAAGATGTCACCGGATCTGCATATCAAACGCACTGTGGAGTGGCGAAAACAACCAGATAACGTGTTTCTCGCATTAAATAGCTCGAATAGAGCGATCTCGATGATTCTGCATACTTCTGACAGAAGACTCACCAAGATTATCGCAGAAAATGCATATTTCAGCTGGAAACCCCACGAAAACCAAGTTATCGGCGGCTCTACATATCAGACGCACTGTGGAGTGGTCAAAACACCAGAAAACTTGTTTTTTCGCATTAAATAGCTCGAAAAGAGCGATCTCGATGTTTCTGCATACTTCTCATAGATGAAACACCAAGATTATCGCAGAAAATGCATATTTCAGCTGGAATCCCCACGAAAACCAAGTTGTCGCCGGTTCTGCATATCAAACGCACTGTGGAGTGGTCAATAGACCAGATAACGTGGTTCTCGCATTAAATAGCTCGAAGAGAGGGATCTCGATGTTTCTGCATACTTCTGACAGAAGTCTCACCAAGATTATCGTAGGAAATGCATATCTCAGCATGAACCCCGACGAAATCCAAGATGTCGCCGGTTCTGCATGTCAAACGCACTGTGGAATGTTGAAAACACCAGAAAACTTGTTTTTTCGCATTAAATAGCTCGAAAATTGCGCTCTAGATGATTCTGCATATGTCTGACTGAAGTCTCACCAAGATGATCGCAGAAAATGCATATCTCAGCTGGAAACACCACGAAATTCAAGATATCGCCGGTTCCTCATATTAAACGCACTGTGGAATGTTGAAAACACCAGAAAACTTGTTTTTTCGCATTAAATAGCTCGAAAAGAGCGCTCTAGATGATTCTGCTTACTTCTGACTTAAGTCTCACCAATATTATCGTAGAAAATGCATATCTCAGCTTGAACCCCGACGAAATCCAAGATGTCGCCGGTTCTGTTTATCAAACGCTCTGTGGAGTGGTGAAAACACCAGATAACGTGTTTCTCGCATTAAATAGTTCGAAAAGAGCGATCCCGATGATTCTGCATACTTCTGACAGAAGTCTCACCAATATTATCGCAGAAACTGCATATCTCAGCTTGAAACCCGACCGAAATCAAGATATCTCCGGTTCTGCATGTCAAACGTACTGTGGAGTGGTGAATACACCAGAAAACGTGTTTCTCGCAATAAATAGCTCGAAACGAGCGATCTAGATGATTCTGCTTACTTCTGACTTAAGTCTCACCAATATTATCGTAGAAAATGCATGTCTCAGCTTGAACCCCGACGAAATCCAAGATGTCGCCGGTTCTGTTTATCAAACGCTCTGTGGAGTGGTGAAAACACCAGATAACGTGTTTCTCGCATTAAATAGTTCGAAAAGAGCGATCCCGATGATTCTGCATACTTCTGACAGAAGTCTCACCAATATTATCGCAGAAAATGCATATCTCAGCTAGAAACATCACGAAAATCAAGATGTCGCCGGTTCTGTATATCAAACGCACTGTGGAGTGGTGAAAACAACCAGATAACGTGTTTCTCGCATTAAATAGTTCGAATAGAGCGACCTCGATGATTCTGCATACTTCTGACAGAAGACTCACCGAGATTATCGCTGAAAATGCATATTTCAGCTGGAAACCCCACGAAAACCAAGATGTCGCCAGTTCTGCATATCAAACGCACTGTGGAGTGGTCAATAGACCAGATAACGTGGTTCTCGCATTAAATAGCTCGAAGAGAGGGATCTCGATGTTTCTGCATACTTCTGACTGAAGTCTCACCAATATGATCGCAGAAAATGCATATCTCAGCTAGAAACATCACGAAAATCAAGATGTCGCCGGTTCTGCATATCAAACGCACTGTGGAGTGGTGAAAACAACCAGATAACGTGTTTCTCGCATTAAATAGCTCGAGTAGAGCGATCTCGATGATTCTGCATACTTCTGACAGAAGACTCACCAAGATTATCGCAGAAAATGCATATTTCAGCTGGAAACCCCACGAAAACCAAGTTATCGGCGGCTCTACATATCAAACGCACTGTGGAGTGGTCAAAACACCAGAAAACTTGTTTTTTCGCATTAAATAGCTGGACAAGAGCGATCTCGATGTTTCTGCATACTTCTGACAGAAGTCTCACCAAGATTATCGTAGGAAATGCATATCTCAGCATGAACCCCGACGAAATCCAAGATGTCGCCTGTTCTGCATGTCAAACGCACTGTGGAATGTTGAAAACACCAGAAAACTTGTTTTTTCGCATTAAATAGCTCGAAAAGAGCGCTCTAGATGATTCTGCTTACTTCTGACTTAAGTCTCACCAATATTATCGTAGAAAATGCATATCTCAGCTTGAACCCCGACGAAATCCAAGATGTCGCCGGTTCTGTTTATCAAACGCTCTGTGGAGTGGTGAAAACACCAGATAACGTGTATCTCGCATTAAATAGTTCGAAAAGAGCGATCCCGATGATTCTGCATACTTCTGACAGAAGTCTCACCAATATTATCGCAGAAACTGCATATCTCAGCTTGAAACCCGACCGAAATCAAGATATCTCCGGTTCTGCATGTCAAACGTACTGTGGAGTGGTGAATACACCAGAAAACGTGTTTCTCGCAATAAATAGCTCGAAACGAGCGATCTAGATGATTCTGCTTACTTCTGACTTAAGTCTCACCAATATTATCGTAGAAAATGCATGTCTCAGCTTGAACCCCGACGAAATCCAAGATGTCGCCGGTTCTGTTTATCAAACGCTCTGTGGAGTGGTGAAAACACCAGATAACGTGTTTCTCGCATTAAATAGTTCGAAAAGAGCGATCCCGATGATTCTGCATACTTCTGACAGAAGTCTCACCAATATTATCGCAGAAAATGCATATCTCAGCTAGAAACATCACGAAAATCAAGATGTCGCCGGTTCTGTATATCAAACGCACTGTGGAGTGGTGAAAACAACCAGATAACGTGTTTCTCGCATTAAACAGTTCGAATAGAGCGACCTCGATGATTCTGCATACTTCTGACAGAAGACTCACCGAGATTATCGCAGAAAATGCATATTTCAGCTGGAAACCCCACGAAAACCAAGATGTCGCCAGTTCTGCATATCAAACGCACTGTGGAGTGGTCAATAGACCAGATAACGTGGTTCTCGCATTAAATAGCTCGAAGAGAGGGATCTCGATGTTTCTGCATACTTCTGACTGAAGTCTCACCAATATGATCGCAGAAAATGCATATCTCAGCTAGAAACATCACGAAAATCAAGATGTCGCCGGTTCTGCATATCAAACGCACTGTGGAGTGGTGAAAACAACCAGATAACGTGTTTCTCGCATTAAATAGCTCGAATAGAGCGATCTCGATGATTCTGCATACTTCTGACAGAAGACTCACCAAGATTATCGCAGAAAATGCATATTTCAGCTGGAAACCCCACGAAAACCAAGTTATCGGCGGCTCTACATATCAAACGCACTGTGGAGTGGTCAAAACACCAGAAAACTTGTTTTTTCGCATTAAATAGCTGGACAAGAGCGATCTCGATGTTTCTGCATACTTCTGACAGAAGTCTCACCAAGATTATCGTAGAAAATGCATATCTCAGCTTGAACCCCGACGAAATCCAAGATGTCGCCGGTTCTGCGTGTCAAACGCACTGTGGAATGTTGAAAACACCAGAATACTTGTTTTTTCGCATTAAATAGCTCGAAAAGAGCGATCTCGATGTTTCTGCATACTTCTCATAGATGAAACACCAAGATTATCGCAGAAAATGCATATTTTAGCTGGACACCCCACGAAAACCAAGATGTCGCCGGTTCTGCATATCAAACGCACTGTGGAGTGGCCAATAGACCAGATAACGTGGTTCTCGCATTAAATAGCTCCAAGAGAGGGATCTCGATGTTTCTGCATACTTCTGACAGAAGTCACACCAAGATTATCGTAGAAATTGCATATCTCAGCTTGAACCCCGACGAAATCCAAGATGTCGCCGGTTCTGCAAATCAAAGGCACTCTGGAGTGGTGAAAACAACCAGATAACGTGTTTCTCGCATTAAATAGCTCGAATAGAGCGATCTCGATGATTCTGCATACTTCTGACAGAAGACTCACCAAGATTTTCGCAGAAAATGCATATCTCAGCTGGAAACCCCACGAAAACCAAGTTATCGGCGGCGCTACATATCAAACGCACTGTGGAGTGGTCAAAACACCAGAAAACTAGTTTTTTCGCATTAAATAGCTCGAAAAGAGCGCTCTAGATGATTCTGCATATGTCTGACTGAAGTCTCACCCTGATTATCGCAGAAAATGTATATCTCAGCTTGAAACCCGACCGAAATCAAGATATCTCCGGTTCTGCATGTCAAACGTACTGTGGAGTGGTGAATACACCAGAAAACGTGTTTGCTCGCATTAAATAGCTCGAAACGAGCGATCTAGATGATTCTGCTTACTTCTGACTTAAGTCTCACCAATATTATCGCAGAAAATGCATATCTCAGCTTGAAACCTCACGAAAATCAAGATGGCGCCGGTTCTGCATATCAAACGCACTGTGGAGTGGTCAATACAACAGATAACGTGTTTCTCGCATTAAATATCTCGAAAAGAGCGATCTCGATGATTCTGCATACTTCGGACAGAAGTCTCACCAAGATTATAGCAGAAAATGCATATCTCAGCTGGAAACCCCACGAAAACCAAGATATCGCCGGTTCTGCATATCAAACGCACCGTGGAATGTTGAAAACACCAGAAAACTTGTTTTTTCGCATTAAATAGCTCGAAAAGAGCGATCTCGGTGTTTCTGCATACTTCTCATCGATGAAACACCAAGATTATCGTAGAAAATGCATATTTCAGCTGGAAACCCCACGCAAACCAAGATGTCGCCGGTTCTGCATATCAAACACACTGCGGAGTGGCGAAAACAACCAGATAACGTGTTTCTCGCATTAAATAGCTCGAAAAGAGCGATCTAGATGATTCTGCATACTTCTGACAGAAGACTCACCAAGATTATCGCAGAAAGTGCATATCTCAGCTTGAAACCTCACGAAAACCAAGATATCTCCGGTTCTGCATATCAAACGCACTGTGGAGTGGTCAAAACACCAGAAAACGTGTTTCTCGCATTAAATAGCTCGAATAGTGCGATCACGATGATTCTGCATACTTCTGACAGAAGACTCACCAATATGATCGCAGAAAATGCATATCTCAGCTGGAAAACTCACGAAAATCAAGATGTCGTCGGTTCTGCATATCAAACGCACTATGGAGTGGTGAAAACAACCAGATAACGTGTTTCTCGCAATAAATAGCTCGAAAAGAGCGATCTAGGTGATTCTGCATACTTCAGACTGAAGTCTCACCAATATTATCGCAGAAAATGCATATCTCAGCTTGAAACACCACGAAAATCAAGATATCGCCGGTTCTGCATATCAAACGCACAGTGAAGTGGTGAAAACAACCAGATAACGTGTTTCTCGCATTAAATAGCTCGAAACGAGCGATCTAGGTGATTCTGCATACTTCTGACTGAAGTCTCACCAATATTATCGCGGAAAATGCATATCTCAGCTTGAAACCCGACGAAAACCACGATGTCGCCGGTTCTGCATATCAAACGCACTGTGGTGTGATGAAAACACCAGAAAACGTGTTTCTCGCATTAAATAGCTCGAAAAGAGCGATATCGATGATTCGGCATACTTCGGACAGAAGTCTCACCAATATTATCGCAGAAAATGCATATCTCAGCTTGAAACCTCACGAAAATCAAGATGTCGCCGGTACTGCATATCAAACGCACTGTGGGGGGGGGGGGGTGGTGAAAACACCAGAAAACGTGTTTCTCGCATTAAATAGCTCGAAACGAGCGATCTAGATGATTCTGGAAACTTCTGACTGAAGTCTCACCAATATTATCGCGGAAAATGCATATCTCAGCTGGAAACCTCACGAAAATCAAGATGTCGCCGTTTCTGCATATCAAACGCACTATGGAGTGCTGAAAACAACCAGATAACGTGTTTCTCGCAATAAATAGCTCGAAAAGAGCGATCTAGGTGATTCTGCATACTTCAGACTGAAGTCTCACCAATATTATCGCAGAAAATGCATATCTCAGCTTGAAACACCACGAAAATCAAGATATCGCCGGTTCTGCATATCAAACGCACAGTGAAGTGGTGAAAACAACCAGATAACGTGTTTCTCGCATTAAATAGCTCGAAACGAGCGATCTAGGTGATTCTGCATACTTCTGACTGAAGTCTCACCAATATTATCGCGGAAAATGCATATCTCAGCTTGAAACCCGACGAAAACCACGATGTCGCCGGTTCTGCATATCAAACGCACTGTGGTGTGATGAAAACACCAGAAAACGTGTTTCTCGCATTAAATAGCTCGAAAAGAGCGATATCGATGATTCGGCATACTTCGGACAGAAGTCTCACCAATATTATCGCAGAAAATGCATATCTCAGCTTGAAACCTCACGAAAATCAAGATGTCGCCGGTTCTGCATATCAAACGCCCTATGGAGTGGTGAAAACAACCAGATAACGTATTTCTCGCATGAAATAGCCCGAAACGAACGATCTAGATGATTCTGCACACTTCTGACTGAAGTCTCACCAAGATTATCGCAGAAAATGCATATCTCAGCTGGAAACACCACGAAAATCAAGATATCGCCGGTTCTGCATATCAAACGCACTATGGAGTGGTGGAAACAACCAGATAACGTATTTCTCGCATTAAATAGCTCGAAACGAACGATCTAGATGATTCTGCACACTTCTGACTGAAGTCTCACCAAGATTATCGCAGAAAATGCATATCTCAGCTGGAAACACCACGAAAATCAAGATATTGCCGGTTCTGCATATCAAACGCACAATGGAGTGGTGAAAACAACCAGATAACGCGTTTCTCGCATTAACTAGCTCGAAAAGAGCGATCTAGGTGATTCTGCATACTTCAGACTGAAGTCTCACCAATATTATCGCAGAAAATGCATATCTCAGCTTGAAACACGACGAAAACCACGATGTCGCCGGTTCTGCATATCAAACGCACTCTGGGGGGGGGGGGTGAAAACACCAGAAAACTTGTTTCTCGCGTTAAATCGCTCGAAACGAGCGATCTAGATGATTCTGGAAACTTCTGACTGAAGTCTCACCAATATTATCGCAGAAAATGCATATCTCAGCTTGAAACACCACGAAAATCAAGATATCGCCGGTTCTGCATATCAAACGCACAGTGAAGTGGTGCAAACAACCAGATAACGTGTTTCTCGCATTAAATAGCTCGAAACGAGCGATCTAGGTGATTCTGCATACTTCTGACTGAAGTCTCACCAATATTATCGCGGAAAATGCATATCTCAGCTTGAAACCCGACGAAAACCACGATGTCGCCGGTTCTGCATATCAAACGCACTGTGGTGTGATGAAAACACCAGAAAACGTGTTTCTCGCATTAAATAGCTCGAAAAGAGCGATATCGATGATTCGGCATACTTCGGACAGAAGTCTCACCAATATTATCGCAGAAAATGCATATCTCAGCTTGAAACCTCACGAAAATCAAGATGTCGCCGGTTCTGCATATCAAACGCACTATGGAGTGGTGAAAACAACCAGATAACGTATTTCTCGCATGAAATAGCCCGAAACGAACGATCTAGATGATTCTGCACACTTCTGACTGAAGTCTCACCAAGATTATCGCAGAAAATGCATATCACAGCTGGAAACACCACGAAAATCAAGATATCGCCGGTTCTGCATATCAAACGCACTATGGAGTGGTGGAAACAACCAGATAACGTATTTCTCGCATTAAATAGCTCGAAACGAACGATCTAGATGATTCTGCACACTTCTGACTGAAGTCTCACCAAGATTATCGCAGAAAATGCATATCTCAGCTGGAAACACCACGAAAATCAAGATATCGCCGGTTCTGCATATCAAACGCACAATGGAGTGGTGAAAACAACCAGATAACGCGTTTCTCGCATTAACTAGCTCGAAAAGAGCGATCTAGGTGATTGTGCATACTTCAGACTGAAGTCTCACTAATATTATCGCAGAAAATGCATATCTCAGCTTGAAACACGACGAAAACCACGATGTCGCCGGTTCTGCATATCAAACGCACTCTGGGGGGGGGGGTGAAAACACCAGAAAACGTGTTTCTCGCGTTAAATAGCTCGAAACGAGCGATCTAGATGATTCTGGAAACTTCTGACTGAAGTCTCACCAATATTATCGCAGAAAATGCATATCTCAGCTTGAAACACCACGAAAATCAAGATATCGCCGGTTCTGCATATCAAACGCACAGTGAAGTGGTGAAAACAACCAGATAACGTGTTTCTCGCATTAAATAGCTCGAAACGAGCGATCTAGGTGATTCTGCATACTTCTGACTGAAGTCTCACCAATATTATCGCGGAAAATGCATATCTCAGCTTGAAACCCGACGAAAACCACGATGTCGCCGGTTCTGCATATCAAACGCACTGTGGTGTGATGAAAACACCAGAAAACGTGTTTCTCGCATTAAATAGCTCGAATAGAGCGATCACGATGATTCTGCATACTTCTGACAGAAGACTCACCAAGATGATCGCAGAAAATGTATATCTCAGCTGGAAACCTCACGAAAATCAAGATGTCGCCGGTTCTGCATATCAAACGCACAGTGAAGTGGTGAAAACAACCAGATAACGTGTTTCTCGCATTAAATAGCTCGAAACGAGCGATCTAGGTGATTCTGCATACTTCTGACTGAAGTCTCACCAATATTATCGCGGAAAATGCATATCTCAGCTTGAAACCCGACGAAAACCACGATGTCGTCGGTTCTGCATATCAAACGCACTGTGGTGTGATGAAAACACCAGAAAACGTGTTTCTCGCATTAAATAGCTCAAAAAGAGCGATATCGATGATTCGGCATACTTCGGACAGAAGTCTCACCAATATTATCGCAGAAAATGCATATCTCAGCTTGAAACCTCACGAAAATCAAGATGTCGCCGGTTCTGCATATCAAACGCACTTTGGGGGGGGGGGGGGGTGAAAACACCAGAAAACGTGTTTCTCGCATTAAATAGCTCGAAACGAGCGATCTAGATGATTCTGGAAACTTCTGACTGAAGTCTCACCAATATTATCGCAGAAAATGCATATCTCAGCTAGAAACCTCACGAAAATCAAGATGTCGCCGGTTCTGCATATGACACGCACTATGGAGTGGTGAAAACAACCAGATAACGTATTTCTCGCATGAAATAGCCCGAAACGAACGATCTAGATGATTCTGCACACTTCTGACTGAAGTCTCACCAAGATTATCGCAGAAAATGCATATCTCAGCTGGAAACACCACGAAAATCAAGATATCGCCGGTTCTGCATATCAAACGCACTATGGAGTGGTGAAAACAACCAGATAACGTATTTCTCGCATTAAATAGCTCGAAACGAACGATCTAGATGATTCTGCACACTTGTGACTGAAGTCTCACCAAGATTATCGCAGAAAATGCATATCTCAGCTGGAAACACCACGAAAATCAAGATATCGCCGGTTCTGCATATCAAACGCACTATGGAGTGGTGAAAACAACCAGATAACGAGTTTCTCGCATTAACTAGCTCGAAAAGAGCGTTCTCGATGATTCTGCATACTTCTCATAGATGAAACACCAAGATTATCGCAGAAAATGCATATTTCAGCTGGAAACCCCACGAAAACCAAGTTATCGGCGGCTCTACATATCAAACGCACTGTGGAGTGGTCAAAACACCAGATAACGTGTTTCTCGCATTATATAGCTCGAAAAGAGCGATATCGAAGATTCTGCATACATCTGACAGAGGTCTCACCAATATTATCGTAGAAAATGCATATCTTAGCTTGAAACTCGACCGCAACCAAGATATCTCCGGTTCTGCAAGTCAAACGTACAGTGGAGTGGTGAATACACCAGAAAACGTGTTTCTCGCATTAAATAGCTCGAAACGAGCGATCTAGATGATTCTGGAAACTTCTGACTGAAGTCTCACCAATATTATCGCAGAAAATGCATATCTCAGCTAGAAACCTCACGAAAATCAAGATGTCGCCGGTTCTGCATATCAAACGCACTATGGAGTGGTGAAAACAACCAGATAACGTATTTCTCGCATGAAATAGCCCGAAACGAACGATCTAGATGATTCTGCACACTCCTGACTGAAGTCTCACCAAGATTATCGCAGAAAATGCATATCTCAGCTGGAAACACCACGAAAATCAAGATATCGCCGGTTCTGCATATCAAACGCACTATGGAGTGGTGAAAACAACCAGATAACGTGTTTCTCGCATTAAATAGCTCGAAAAGAGCGATATCGATGATTCTGCATACTTCGGACAGAAGTCTCACCAATATTATCGCAGAAAATGCATATCTCAGCTTGAAACCTCACGAAAATCAAGATATCGCCGGTTCTACATATCAAACGCACTGTGGAGTGGTCAAAACACCAGAAAACTTGTTTTTTCGCATTAAATAGCTCGAAACGTGCGATCTAGATGATTCTGCATACTTCTGACTGAAGTCTCACCAATATTATCGCAGAAAATGCATATCTCAGCTAGAAACATCACGAAAATCAAGATGTCGCCGGTTCTGCACATCAAACGCACTGTGGAGTGGTGAAAACAACCGGATAACGTGTTTCTCACATTAAATAGCTCGAATAGAGCGATTTCTGTGATTCTGCAAACGTCTCACAGAAGAATATCCAAGATTATCGTAGAAAATGCATATCTCATCTGGAAACCCAATGAATCCGAAGATATCGCAGTTTCCGCATATCAAACGCACTGTGGAGTGGTGAAAACACCAGATAACGTGTTTGTCGCATTAAATAGCTCGAACAGAGCGATCTAGATGATTCAGCATACTTCGGACAGAAGTCTCACCAAGATTATCGCAGGAAATGCATATCTCAGCTTGAAACCCCACGAAAACCAAGATATCTCCGGTTCTGCATATCCAACGAACTGTGGAGTGGTGAAAACCCCAGAAAACGTGTTTCTCGCATTAAGTAGCTCGAAAAGAGCGCTCTCGATGTTTCTGCATACTTTGGACAGATGTTTCACCAAGCTTATCGTAGAAAATGCATATCTCAGCTTGAAACCCGACGAAAACCAAGATGTCGCCGGTTCTGCATATCAAACGCACTGTGGAGTGGTCAAAACACCAGAGAACGTGTTTCTCGCTTTAAATAGCTCGAAAAGAGCGATCTAGATGATTCTGCATACTTCTGACTGAAGTCTCACCAATATTATCGCAGAAAATGCATATCTCAGCTCGAAACCTCACGAATATCAAGATGTTGCCGGTTCTGCATATCAAACGCACTGTGGAGTGGTGAAAACAACCAGAAAACGTGTTTCTCGCATTAAATAGCTCGAAACGAGCGATCTAGATGATTCTGGAAACTTCTGACTGAAGTCTCACCAATATTATCGCAGAAAATGCATATCTCAGCTAGAAACCTCACGAAAATCAAGATGTCGCCGGTTCTGCATATCAAACGCACTATGGAGTGGTGAAAACAACCAGATAACGTATTTCTCGCATGAAATAGCCCGAAACGAACGATCTAGATGATTCTGCACACTTCTGACTGAAGTCTCACCAAGATTATCGCAGAAAATGCATATCTCAGCTGGAAACACCACGAAAATCAAGATATCGCCGGTTCTGCATATCAAACGCACTATGGAGTGGTGAAAACAACCAGATAACGTGTTTCTCGCATTAAATAGCTCGAAACGAGCGATCTAGATGATTCTGGAAACTTCTGACTGAAGTCTCACCAATATTATCGCAGAAAATGCATATCTCAGCTAGAAACCTCACGAAAATCAAGATGTCGCCGGTTCTGCATATCAAACGCACTATGGAGTGGTGAAAACAACCAGATAACGTATTTCCCGCATGAAATAGCCCGAAACGAACGATCTAGATGATTCTGCACACTTCTGACTGAAGTCTCACCAAGATTATCGCAGAAAATGCATATCTCAGCTGGAAACACCACGAAAATCAAGATATCGCCGGTTCTGCATATCAAACGCACTATGGAGTGGTGAAAACAACCAGATAACGTATTTCTCGCATTAAATAGCTCGAAACGAACGATCTAGATGATTCTGCACACTTCTGACTGAAGTCTCACCAAGATTATCGCAGAAAATGCATATCTCAGCTGGAAACACCACGAAAATCAAGATATCGCCGGTTCTGCATATCAAACGCACTATGGAGTGGTGAAAACAACCAGATAACGAGTTTCTCGCAGTAACTAGCTCGAAAAGAGCGTTCTCGATGATTCTGCATACTTCTCATAGATGAAACACCAAGATTATCGCAGAAAATGCATATTTCAGCTGGAAACCCCACGAAAACCAAGTTATCGGCGGCTCTACATATCAAACGCACTGTAGAGTGGTCAAAACACCAGATAACGTGTTTCTCGCATTAAACAGCTCGAAAAGAGCGATATCGAAGATTCTGCATACATCTGACAGAGGTCTCACCAATATTATCGTAGAAAATGCATATCTCAGCTTGAAACTCGACCGCAACCAAGATATCTCCGGTTCTGCAAGTCAAACGTACAGTGGAGTGGTGAATACACCAGAAAACGTGTTTCTCACCTTAAATAGCTCGGAAAGAGCGATCTAGGTGATTCTGCATACTTCAGACTGAAGTCTCACCAATATTATCGCAGAAAATGCATATCTCAGCTTGAAACACGACGAAAACCACGATGTCGCCGGTTCTGCATATCAAACGCACTCTGGGGGGGGGGGGGTGAAAACACCAGAAAACGTGTTTCTCGCGTTAAATAGCTCGAAACGAGCGATCTAGATGATTCTGGAAACTTCTGACTGAAGTCTCACCAATATTATCGCAGAAAATGCATATCTCAGCTTGAAACCCGACGAAAACCACGATGTCGCCGGTTGTGCATATCAAACGCACTGTGGGGGGGGGGGGTGAAAACACCAGAAAACGTGTTTCTCGCATTAAATAGCTCGAAACGAGCGATCTAGAGGATTCTGGAAACTTCTGACTGAAGTCTTACCAATATTATCGCAGAAAATGCATATCTCAGCTTGAAACACCACGAAAATCAAGATATCGCCGGTTCTGCATATCAAACGCACAGTGAAGTGGTGAAAACAACCAGATAACGTGTTTCTCGCATTAAATAGCTCGAAACGAGCGATCTAGGTGATTCTGCATACTTCTGACTGAAGTCTCACCAATATTATCGCGGAAAATGCATATCTCAGCTTGAAACCCGACGAAAACCACGATGTCGCCGGTTCTGCATATCAAACGCACTGTGGTGTGATGAAAACACCAGAAAACGTGTTTCTCGCATTAAATAGCTCGAAAAGAGCGATATCGATGATTCGGCATACTTCGGACAGAAGTCTCACCAATATTATCGCAGAAAATGCATATCTCAGCTTGAAACCTCACGAAAATCAAGATGTCGCCGGTTCTGCATATCAAACGCACTGTGGGGGGGGGGGGGGGGTGAAAACACCAGAAAACGTGTTTCTCGCATTAAATAGCTCGAAACGAGCGATCTAGATGATTCTGGAAACTTCTGACTGAAGTCTCACCAATATTATCGCAGAAAATGCATATCTCAGC
This sequence comes from Anthophora plumipes, assembly GCA_951804975.1. Taxonomy (NCBI): domain Eukaryota; kingdom Metazoa; phylum Arthropoda; class Insecta; order Hymenoptera; family Apidae; genus Anthophora; species Anthophora plumipes. Next base: position 14,683 of record CATORF010000134.1, on the reverse strand, counting down.
TTGAAACCCGACGAAAACCACGATGTCGCCGGTTCTGCATATCCAACGAACTGTGGAGTGGTGAAAACCCCAGAAAACGTGTTTCTCGCATTAAGTAGCTCGAAAAGAGCGCTCTCGATGTTTCTGCATACTTTGGACAGATGTTTCACCAAGCTTATCGTAGAAAATGCATATCTCAGCTTGAACCCCGACGAAATCCAAGATGTCGCCGGTTCTGTTTATCAAACGCTCTGTGGAGTGGTGAAAACACCAGATAACGTGTTTCTCGCATTAAATAGTTCGAAAAGAGCGATCCCGATGATTCTGCATACTTCTGACAGAAGTCTCACCAATATTATCGCAGAAACTGCATATCTCAGCTTGAAACCCGACCGAAATCAAGATATCTCCGGTTCTGCATGTCAAACGTACTGTGGAGTGGTGAATACACCAGAAAACGTGTTTCTCGCAATAAATAGCTCGAAACGAGCGATCTAGATGATTCTGCTTACTTCTGACTTAAGTCTCACCAATATTATCGTAGAAAATGCATGTCTCAGCTTGAACCCCGACGAAATCCAAGATGTCGCCGGTTCTGTTTATCAAACGCTCTGTGGAGTGGTGAAAACACCAGATAACGTGTTTCTCGCATTAAATAGTTCGAAAAGAGCGATCCCGATGATTCTGCATACTTCTGACAGAAGTCTCACCAATATTATCGCAGAAAATGCATATCTCAGCTAGAAACATCACGAAAATCAAGATGTCGCCGGTTCTGTATATCAAACGCACTGTGGAGTGGTGAAAACAACCAGATAACGTGTTTCTCGCATTAAATAGTTCGAATAGAGCGACCTCGATGATTCTGCATACTTCTGACAGAAGACTCACCGAGATTATCGCTGAAAATGCATATTTCAGCTGGAAACCCCACGAAAACCAAGATGTCGCCAGTTCTGCATATCAAACGCACTGTGGAGTGGTCAATAGACCAGATAACGTGGTTCTCGCATTAAATAGCTCGAAGAGAGGGATCTCGATGTTTCTGCATACTTCTGACTGAAGTCTCACCAATATGATCGCAGAAAATGCATATCTCAGCTAGAAACATCACGAAAATCAAGATGTCGCCGGTTCTGCATATCAAACGCACTGTGGAGTGGTGAAAACAACCAGATAACGTGTTTCTCGCATTAAATAGCTCGAGTAGAGCGATCTCGATGATTCTGCATACTTCTGACAGAAGACTCACCAAGATTATCGCAGAAAATGCATATTTCAGCTGGAAACCCCACGAAAACCAAGTTATCGGCGGCTCTACATATCAAACGCACTGTGGAGTGGTCAAAACACCAGAAAACTTGTTTCTTCGCATTAAATAGCTGGACAAGAGCGATCTCGATGTTTCTGCATACTTCTGACAGAAGTCTCACCAAGATTATCGTAGGAAATGCATATCTCAGCATGAACCCCGACGAAATCCAAGATGTCGCCTGTTCTGCATGTCAAACGCACTGTGGAATGTTGAAAACACCAGAAAACTTGTTTTTTCGCATTAAATAGCTCGAAAAGAGCGCTCTAGATGATTCTGCTTACTTCTGACTTAAGTCTCACCAATATTATCGTAGAAAATGCATATCTCAGCTTGAACCCCGACGAAATCCAAGATGTCGCCGGTTCTGTTTATCAAACGCTCTGTGGAGTGGTGAAAACACCAGATAACGTGTTTCTCGCATTAAATAGTTCGAAAAGAGCGATCCCGATGATTCTGCATACTTCTGACAGAAGTCTCACCAATATTATCGCAGAAACTGCATATCTCAGCTTGAAACCCGACCGAAATCAAGATATCTCCGGTTCTGCATGTCAAACGTACTGTGGAGTGGTGAATACACCAGAAAACGTGTTTCTCGCAATAAATAGCTCGAAACGAGCGATCTAGATGATTCTGCTTACTTCTGACTTAAGTCTCACCAATATTATCGTAGAAAATGCATGTCTCAGCTTGAACCCCGACGAAATCCAAGATGTCGCCGGTTCTGTTTATCAAACGCTCTGTGGAGTGGTGAAAACACCAGATAACGTGTTTCTCGCATTAAATAGTTCGAAAAGAGCGATCCCGATGATTCTGCATACTTCTGACAGAAGTCTCACCAATATTATCGCAGAAAATGCATATCTCAGCTAGAAACATCACGAAAATCAAGATGTCGCCGGTTCTGTATATCAAACGCACTGTGGAGTGGTGAAAACAACCAGATAACGTGTTTCTCGCATTAAACAGTTCGAATAGAGCGACCTCGATGATTCTGCATACTTCTGACAGAAGACTCACCGAGATTATCGCAGAAAATGCATATTTCAGCTGGAAACCCCACGAAAACCAAGATGTCGCCAGTTCTGCATATCAAACGCACTGTGGAGTGGTCAATAGACCAGATAACGTGGTTCTCGCATTAAATAGCTCGAAGAGAGGGATCTCGATGTTTCTGCATACTTCTGACTGAAGTCTCACCAATATGATCGCAGAAAATGCATATCTCAGCTAGAAACATCACGAAAATCAAGATGTCGCCGGTTCTGCATATCAAACGCACTGTGGAGTGGTGAAAACAACCAGATAACGTGTTTCTCGCATTAAATAGCTCGAATAGAGCGATCTCGATGATTCTGCATACTTCTGACAGAAGACTCACCAAGATTATCGCAGAAAATGCATATTTCAGCTGGAAACCCCACGAAAACCAAGTTATCGGCGGCTCTACATATCAAACGCACTGTGGAGTGGTCAAAACACCAGAAAACTTGTTTTTTCGCATTAAATAGCTGGACAAGAGCGATCTCGATGTTTCTGCATACTTCTGACAGAAGTCTCACCAAGATTATCGTAGAAAATGCATATCTCAGCTTGAACCCCGACGAAATCCAAGATGTCGCCGGTTCTGCATGTCAAACGCACTGTGGAATGTTGAAAACACCAGAATACTTGTTTTTTCGCATTAAATAGCTCGAAAAGAGCGATCTCGATGTTTCTGCATACTTCTCATAGATGAAACACCAAGATTATCGCAGAAAATGCATATTTTAGCTGGACACCCCACGAAAACCAAGATGTCGCCGGTTCTGCATATCAAACGCACTGTGGAGTGGTCAATAGACCAGATAACGTGGTTCTCGCATTAAATAGCTCCAAGAGAGGGATCTCGATGTTTCTGCATACTTCTGACAGAAGTCACACCAAGATTATCGTAGAAATTGCATATCTCAGCTTGAACCCCGACGAAATCCAAGATGTCGCCGGTTCTGCAAATCAAACGCACTCTGGAGTGGTGAAAACAACCAGATAACGTGTTTCTCGCATTAAATAGCTCGAATAGAGCGATCTCGATGATTCTGCATACTTCTGACAGAAGACTCACCAAGATTTTCGCAGAAAATGCATATCTCAGCTGGAAACCCCACGAAAACCAAGTTATCGGCGGCGCTACATATCAAACGCACTGTGGAGTGGTCAAAACACCAGAAAACTAGTTTTTTCGCATTAAATAGCTCGAAAAGAGCGCTCTAGATGATTCTGCATATGTCTGACTGAAGTCTCACCCTGATTATCGCAGAAAATGTATATCTCAGCTTGAAACCCGACCGAAATCAAGATATCTCCGGTTCTGCATGTCAAACGTACTGTGGAGTGGTGAATACACCAGAAAACGTGTTTGCTCGCATTAAATAGCTCGAAACGAGCGATCTAGATGATTCTGCTTACTTCTGACTTAAGTCTCACCAATATTATCGCAGAAAATGCATATCTCAGCTTGAAACCTCACGAAAATCAAGATGGCGCCGGTTCTGCATATCAAACGCACTGTGGAGTGGTCAATACAACAGATAACGTGTTTCTCGCATTAAATATCTCGAAAAGAGCGATCTCGATGATTCTGCATACTTCGGACAGAAGTCTCACCAAGATTATAGCAGAAAATGCATATCTCAGCTGGAAACCCCACGAAAACCAAGATATCGCCGGTTCTGCATATCAAACGCACCGTGGAATGTTGAAAACACCAGAAAACTTGTTTTTTCGCATTAAATAACTCGAAAAGAGCGATCTCGGTGTTTCTGCATACTTCTCATCGATGAAACACCAAGATTATCGTAGAAAATGCATATTTCAGCTGGAAACCCCACGCAAACCAAGATGTCGCCGGTTCTGCATATCAAACACACTGCGGAGTGGCGAAAACAACCAGATAACGTGTTTCTCGCATTAAATAGCTCGAAAAGAGCGATCTAGATGATTCTGCATACTTCTGACAGAAGACTCACCAAGATTATCGCAGAAAGTGCATATCTCAGCTTGAAACCTCACGAAAACCAAGATATCTCCGGTTCTGCATATCAAACGCACTGTGGAGTGGTCAAAACACCAGAAAACGTGTTTCTCGCATTAAATAGCTCGAATAGTGCGATCACGATGATTCTGCATACTTCTGACAGAAGACTCACCAATATGATCGCAGAAAATGCATATCTCAGCTGGAAAACTCACGAAAATCAAGATGTCGTCGGTTCTGCATATCAAACGCACTATGGAGTGGTGAAAACAACCAGATAACGTGTTTCTCGCAATAAATAGCTCGAAAAGAGCGATCTAGGTGATTCTGCTTACTTCAGACTGAAGTCTCACCAATATTATCGCAGAAAATGCATATCTCAGCTTGAAACACCACGAAAATCAAGATATCGCCGGTTCTGCATATCAAACGCACAGTGAAGTGGTGAAAACAACCAGATAACGTGTTTCTCGCATTAAATAGCTCGAAACGAGCGATCTAGGTGATTCTGCATACTTCTGACTGAAGTCTCACCAATATTATCGCGGAAAATGCATATCTCAGCTTGAAACCCGACGAAAACCACGATGTCGCCGGTTCTGCATATCAAACGCACTGTGGTGTGATGAAAACACCAGAAAACGTGATTCTCGCATTAAATAGCTCGAAAAGAGCGATATCGATGATTCGGCATACTTCGGACAGAAGTCTCACCAATATTATCGCAGAAAATGCATATCTCAGCTTGAAACCTCACGAAAATCAAGATGTCGCCGGTTCTGCATATCAAACGCACTGTGGGGGGGGGGGGGGGGGTGGTGAAAACACCAGAAAACGTGTTTCTCGCATTAAATAGCTCGAAACGAGCGATCTAGATGATTCTGGAAACTTCTGACTGAAGTCTCACCAATATTATCGCGGAAAATGCATATCTCAGCTGGAAACCTCACGAAAATCAAGATGTCGCCGTTTCTGCATATCAAACGCACTATGGAGTGCTGAAAACAACCAGATAACGTGTTTCTCGCAATAAATAGCTCGAAAAGAGCGATCTAGGTGATTCTGCATACTTCAGACTGAAGTCTCACCAATATTATCGCAGAAAATGCATATCTCAGCTTGAAACACCACGAAAATCAAGATATCGCCGGTTCTGCATATCAAACGCACAGTGAAGTGGTGAAAACAACCAGATAACGTGTTTCTCGCATTAAATAGCTCGAAACGAGCGATCTAGGTGATTCTGCATACTTCTGACTGAAGTCTCACCAATATTATCGCGGAAAATGCATATCTCAGCTTGAAACCCGACGAAAACCACGATGTCGCCGGTTCTGCATATCAAACGCATTGTGGTGTGATGAAAACACCAGAAAACGTGTTTCTCGCATTAAATAGCTCGAAAAGAGCGATATCGATGATTCGGCATACTTCGGACAGAAGTCTCACCAATATTATCGCAGAAAATGCATATCTCAGCTTGAAACCTCACGAAAATCAAGATGTCGCCGGTTCTGCATATCAAACGCCCTATGGAGTGGTGAAAACAACCAGATAACGTATTTCTCGCATGAAATAGCCCGAAACGAACGATCTAGATGATTCTGCACACTTCTGACTGAAGTCTCACCAAGATTATCGCAGAAAATGCATATCTCAGCTGGAAACACCACGAAAATCAAGATATCGCCGGTTCTGCATATCAAACGCACTATGGAGTGGTGGAAACAACCAGATAACGTATTTCTCGCATTAAATAGCTCGAAACGAACGATCTAGATGATTCTGCACACTTCTGACTGAAGTCTCACCAAGATTATCGCAGAAAATGCATATCTCAGCTGGAAACACCACGAAAATCAAGATATTGCCGGTTCTGCATATCAAACGCACAATGGAGTGGTGAAAACAACCAGATAACGCGTTTCTCGCATTAACTAGCTCGAAAAGAGCGATCTAGGTGATTCTGCATACTTCAGACTGAAGTCTCACCAATATTATCGCAGAAAATGCATATCTCAGCTTGAAACACGACGAAAACCACGATGTCGCCGGTTCTGCATATCAAACGCACTCTGGGGGGGGGGGGGTGAAAACACCAGAAAACTTGTTTCTCGCGTTAAATAGCTCGAAACGAGCGATCTAGATGATTCTGGAAACTTCTGACTGAAGTCTCACCAATATTATCGCAGAAAATGCATATCTCAGCTTGAAACACCACGAAAATCAAGATATCGCCGGTTCTGCATATCAAACGCACAGTGAAGTGGTGCAAACAACCAGATAACGTGTTTCTCGCATTAAATAGCTCGAAACGAGCGATCTAGGTGATTCTGCATACTTCTGACTGAAGTCTCACCAATATTATCGCGGAAAATGCATATCTCAGCTTGAAACCCGACGAAAACCACGATGTCGCCGGTTCTGCATATCAAACGCACTGTGGTGTGATGAAAACACCAGAAAACGTGTTTCTCGCATTAAATAGCTCGAAAAGAGCGATCTAGATGATTCTGCATACTTCTGACAGAAGACTCACCAAGATTATCGCAGAAAGTGCATATCTCAGCTTGAAACCTCACGAAAACCAAGATATCTCCGGTTCTGCATATCAAACGCACTGTGGAGTGGTCAAAACACCAGAAAACGTGTTTCTCGCATTAAATAGCTCGAATAGTGCGATCACGATGATTCTGCATACTTCTGACAGAAGACTCACCAATATGATCGCAGAAAATGCATATCTCAGCTGGAAAACTCACGAAAATCAAGATGTCGTCGGTTCTGCATATCAAACGCACTATGGAGTGGTGAAAACAACCAGATAACGTGTTTCTCGCAATAAATAGCTCGAAAAGAGCGATCTAGGTGATTCTGCTTACTTCAGACTGAAGTCTCACCAATATTATCGCAGAAAATGCATATCTCAGCTTGAAACACCACGAAAATCAAGATATCGCCGGTTCTGCATATCAAACGCACAGTGAAGTGGTGAAAACAACCAGATAACGTGTTTCTCGCATTAAATAGCTCGAAACGAGCGATCTAGGTGATTCTGCATACTTCTGACTGAAGTCTCACCAATATTATCGCGGAAAATGCATATCTCAGCTTGAAACCCGACGAAAACCACGATGTCGCCGGTTCTGCATATCAAACGCATTGTGGTGTGATGAAAACACCAGAAAACGTGTTTCTCGCATTAAATAGCTCGAAAAGAGCGATATCGATGATTCGGCATACTTCGGACAGAAGTCTCACCAATATTATCGCAGAAAATGCATATCTCAGCTTGAAACCTCACGAAAATCAAGATGTCGCCGGTTCTGCATATCAAACGCCCTATGGAGTGGTGAAAACAACCAGATAACGTATTTCTCGCATGAAATAGCCCGAAACGAACGATCTAGGTGATTCTGCATACTTCAGACTGAAGTCTCACCAATATTATCGCAGAAAATGCATATCTCAGCTTGAAACACGACGAAAACCACGATGTCGCCGGTTCTGCATATCAAACGCACTCTGGGGGGGGGGGGGTGAAAACACCAGAAAACTTGTTTCTCGCGTTAAATAGCTCGAAACGAGCGATCTAGATGATTCTGGATACTTCTGACTGAAGTCTCACCAATATTATCGCAGAAAATGCATATCTCAGCTTGAAACACCACGAAAATCAAGATATCGCCGGTTCTGCATATCAAACGCACAGTGAAGTGGTGCAAACAACCAGATAACGTGTTTCTCGCATTAAATAGCTCGAAACGAGCGATCTAGGTGATTCTGCATACTTCTGACTGAAGTCTCACCAATATTATCGCGGAAAATGCATATCTCAGCTTGAAACCCGACGAAAACCACGATGTCGCCGGTTCTGCATATCAAACGCACTGTGGTGTGATGAAAACACCAGAAAACGTGTTTCTCGCATTAAATAGCTCGAAAAGAGCGATCTAGATGATTCTGCATACTTCTGACAGAAGACTCACCAAGATTATCGCAGAAAGTGCATATCTCAGCTTGAAACCTCACGAAAACCAAGATATCTCCGGTTCTGCATATCAAACGCACTGTGGAGTGGTCAAAACACCAGAAAACGTGTTTCTCGCATTAAATAGCTCGAATAGTGCGATCACGATGATTCTGCATACTTCTGACAGAAGACTCACCAATATGATCGCAGAAAATGCATATCTCAGCTGGAAAACTCACGAAAATCAAGATGTCGTCGGTTCTGCATATCAAACGCACTATGGAGTGGTGAAAACAACCAGATAACGTGTTTCTCGCAATAAATAGCTCGAAAAGAGCGATCTAGGTGATTCTGCTTACTTCAGACTGAAGTCTCACCAATATTATCGCAGAAAATGCATATCTCAGCTTGAAACACCACGAAAATCAAGATATCGCCGGTTCTGCATATCAAACGCACAGTGAAGTGGTGAAAACAACCAGATAACGTGTTTCTCGCATTAAATAGCTCGAAACGAGCGATCTAGGTGATTCTGCATACTTCTGACTGAAGTCTCACCAATATTATCGCGGAAAATGCATATCTCAGCTTGAAACCCGACGAAAACCACGATGTCGCCGGTTCTGCATATCAAACGCACTGTGGTGTGATGAAAACACCAGAAAACGTGATTCTCGCATTAAATAGCTCGAAAAGAGCGATATCGATGATTCGGCATACTTCGGACAGAAGTCTCACCAATATTATCGCAGAAAATGCATATCTCAGCTTGAAACCTCACGAAAATCAAGATGTCGCCGGTTCTGCATATCAAACGCACTGTGGGGGGGGGGGTGGTGAAAACACCAGAAAACGTGTTTCTCGCATTAAATAGCTCGAAACGAGCGATCTAGATGATTCTGGAAACTTCTGACTGAAGTCTCACCAATATTATCGCGGAAAATGCATATCTCAGCTGGAAACCTCACGAAAATCAAGATGTCGCCGTTTCTGCATATCAAACGCACTATGGAGTGCTGAAAACAACCAGATAACGTGTTTCTCGCAATAAATAGCTCGAAAAGAGCGATCTAGGTGATTCTGCATACTTCAGACTGAAGTCTCACCAATATTATCGCAGAAAATGCATATCTCAGCTTGAAACACCACGAAAATCAAGATATCGCCGGTTCTGCATATCAAACGCACAGTGAAGTGGTGAAAACAACCAGATAACGTGTTTCTCGCATTAAATAGCTCGAAACGAGCGATCTAGGTGATTCTGCATACTTCTGACTGAAGTCTCACCAATATTATCGCGGAAAATGCATATCTCAGCTTGAAACCCGACGAAAACCACGATGTCGCCGGTTCTGCATATCAAACGCATTGTGGTGTGATGAAAACACCAGAAAACGTGTTTCTCGCATTCAATAGCTCGAAAAGAGCGATATCGATGATTCGGCATACTTCGGACAGAAGTCTCACCAATATTATCGCAGAAAATGCATATCTCAGCTTGAAACCTCACGAAAATCAAGATGTCGCCGGTTCTGCATATCAAACGCCCTATGGAGTGGTGAAAACAACCAGATAACGTATTTCTCGCATGAAATAGCCCGAAACGAACGATCTAGATGATTCTGCACACTTCTGACTGAAGTCTCACCAAGATTATCGCAGAAAATGCATATCTCAGCTGGAAACACCACGAAAATCAAGATATCGCCGGTTCTGCATATCAAACGCACTATGGAGTGGTGGAAACAACCAGATAACGTATTTCTCGCATTAAATAGCTCGAAACGAACGATCTAGATGATTCTGCACACTTCTGACTGAAGTCTCACCAAGATTATCGCAGAAAATGCATATCTCAGCTGGAAACACCACGAAAATCAAGATATTGCCGGTTCTGCATATCAAACGCACAATGGAGTGGTGAAAACAACCAGATAACGCGTTTCTCGCATTAACTAGCTCGAAAAGAGCGATCTAGGTGATTCTGCATACTTCAGACTGAAGTCTCACCAATATTATCGCAGAAAATGCATATCTCAGCTTGAAACACGACGAAAACCACGATGTCGCCGGTTCTGCATATCAAACGCACTCTGGGGGGGGGGGGGGGTGAAAACACCAGAAAACTTGTTTCTCGCGTTAAATAGCTCGAAACGAGCGATCTAGATGATTCTGGAAACTTCTGACTGAAGTCTCACCAATATTATCGCAGAAAATGCATATCTCAGCTTGAAACACCACGAAAATCAAGATATCGCCGGTTCTGCATATCAAACGCACAGTGAAGTGGTGCAAACAACCAGATAACGTGTTTCTCGCATTAAATAGCTCGAAACGAGCGATCTAGGTGATTCTGCATACTTCTGACTGAAGTCTCACCAATATTATCGCGGAAAATGCATATCTCAGCTTGAAACCCGACGAAAACCACGATGTCGCCGGTTCTGCATATCAAACGCACTGTGGTGTGATGAAAACACCAGAAAACGTGTTTCTCGCATTAAATAGCTCGAAAAGAGCGATATCGATGATTCGGCATACTTCGGACAGAAGTCTCACCAATATTATCGCAGAAAATGCATATCTCAGCTTGAAACCTCACGAAAATCAAGATGTCGCCGGTTCTGCATATCAAACGCACTATGGAGTGGTGAAAACAACCAGATAACGTATTTCTCGCATGAAATAGCCCGAAACGAACGATCTAGATGATTCTGCACACTTCTAACTGAAGTCTCACCAAGATTATCGCAGAAAATGCATATCTCAGCTGGAAACACCACGAAAATCAAGATATCGCCGGTTCTGCATATCAAACGCACTATGGAGTGGTGGAAACAACCAGATAACGTATTTCTCGCATTAAATAGCTCGAAACGAACGATCTAGATGATTCTGCACACTTCTGACTGAAGTCTCACCAAGATTATCGCAGAAAATGCATATCTCAGCTGGAAACACCACGAAAATCAAGATATCGCCGGTTCTGCATATCAAACGCACAATGGAGTGGTGAAAACAACCAGATAACGCGTTTCTCGCATTAACTAGCTCGAAAAGAGCGATCTAGGTGATTGTGCATACTTCAGACTGAAGTCTCACTAATATTATCGCAGAAAATGCATATCTCAGCTTGAAACACGACGAAAACCACGATGTCGCCGGTTCTGCATATCAAACGCACTCTGGGGGGGGGGGTGAAAACACCAGAAAACGTGTTTCTCGCGTTAAATAGCTCGAAACGAGCGATCTAGATGATTCTGGAAACTTCTGACTGAAGTCTCACCAATATTATCGCAGAAAATGCATATCTCAGCTTGAAACACCACGAAAATCAAGATATCGCCGGTTCTGCATATCAAACGCACAGTGAAGTGGTGAAAACAACCAGATAACGTGTTTCTCGCATTAAATAGCTCGAAACGAGCGATCTAGGTGATTCTGCATACTTCTGACTGAAGTCTCACCAATATTATCGCGGAAAATGCATATCTCAGCTTGAAACCCGACGAAAACCACGATGTCGCCGGTTCTGCATATCAAACGCACTGTGGTGTGATGAAAACACCAGAAAACGTGTTTCTCGCATTAAATAGCTCGAATAGAGCGATCACGATGATTCTGCATACTTCTGACAGAAGACTCACCAAGATGATCGCAGAAAATGCATATCTCAGCTGGAAACCTCACGAAAATCAAGATGTCGCCGGTTCTGCATATCAAACGCACAGTGAAGTGGTGAAAACAACCAGATAACGTGTTTCTCGCATTAAATAGCTCGAAACGAGCGATCTAGGTGATTCTGCATACTTCTGACTGAAGTCTCACCAATATTATCGCGGAAAATGCATATCTCAGCTTGAAACCCGACGAAAACCACGATGTCGTCGGTTCTGCATATCAAACGCACTGTGGTGTGATGAAAACACCAGAAAACGTGTTTCTCGCATTAAATAGCTCAAAAAGAGCGATATCGATGATTCGGCATACTTCGGACAGAAGTCTCACCAATATTATCGCAGAAAATGCATATCTCAGCTTGAAACCTCACGAAAATCAAGATGTCGCCGGTTCTGCATATCAAACGCACTTTGGGGGGGGGGGGTGAAAACACCAGAAAACGTGTTTCTCGCATTAAATAGCTCGAAACGAGCGATCTAGATGATTCTGGAAACTTCTGACTGAAGTCTCACCAATATTATCGCAGAAAATGCATATCTCAGCTAGAAACCTCACGAAAATCAAGATGTCGCCGGTTCTGCATATGAAACGCACTATGGAGTGGTGAAAACAACCAGATAACGTATTTCTCGCATGAAATAGCCCGAAACGAACGATCTAGATGATTCTGCACACTTCTGACTGAAGTCTCACCAAGATTATCGCAGAAAATGCATATCTCAGCTGGAAACACCACGAAAATCAAGATATCGCCGGTTCTGCATATCAAACGCACTATGGAGTGGTGAAAACAACCAGATAACGTATTTCTCGCATTAAATAGCTCGAAACGAACGATCTAGATGATTCTGCACACTTGTGACTGAAGTCTCACCAAGATTATCGCAGAAAATGCATATCTCAGCTGGAAACACCACGAAAATCAAGATATCGCCGGTTCTGCATATCAAACGCACTATGGAGTGGTGAAAACAAACAGATAACGAGTTTCTCGCATTAACTAGCTCGAAAAGAGCGTTCTCGATGATTCTGCATACTTCTCATAGATGAAACACCAAGATTATCGCAGAAAATGCATATTTCAGCTGGAAACCCCACGAAAACCAAGTTATCGGCGGCTCTACATATCAAACGCACTGTGGAGTGGTCAAAACACCAGATAACGTGTTTCTCGCATTATATAGCTCGAAAAGAGCGATATCGAAGATTCTGCATACATCTGACAGAGGTCTCACCAATATTATCGTAGAAAATGCATATCTTAGCTTGAAACTCGACCGCAACCAAGATATCTCCGGTTCTGCAAGTCAAACGTACAGTGGAGTGGTGAATACACCAGAAAACGTGTTTCTCGCATTAAATAGCTCGAAACGAGCGATCTAGATGATTCTGGAAACTTCTGACTGAAGTCTCACCAATATTATCGCAGAAAATGCATATCTCAGCTAGAAACCTCACGAAAATCAAGATGTCGCCGGTTCTGCATATCAAACGCACTATGGAGTGGTGAAAACAACCAGATAACGTATTTCTCGCATGAAATAGCCCGAAACGAACGATCTAGATGATTCTGCACACTCCTGACTGAAGTCTCACCAAGATTATCGCAGAAAATGCATATCTCAGCTGGAAACACCACGAAAATCAAGATATCGCCGGTTCTGCATATCAAACGCACTATGGAGTGGTGAAAACAACCAGATAACGTGTTTCTCGCATTAAATAGCTCGAAAAGAGCGATATCGATGATTCTGCATACTTCGGACAGAAGTCTCACCAATATTATCGCAGAAAATGCATATCTCAGCTTGAAACCTCACGAAAATCAAGATATCGCCGGTTCTACATATCAAACGCACTGTGGAGTGGTCAAAACACCAGAAAACTTGTTTTTTCGCATTAAATAGCTCGAAACGTGCGATCTAGATGATTCTGCATACTTCTGACTGAAGTCTCACCAATATTATCGCAGAAAATGCATATCTCAGCTAGAAACATCACGAAAATCAAGATGTCGCCGGTTCTGCACATCAAACGCACTGTGGAGTGGTGAAAACAACCGGATAACGTGTTTCTCACATTAAATAGCTCGAATAGAGCGATTTCTGTGATTCTGCAAACGTCTCACAGAAGAATATCCAAGATTATCGTAGAAAATGCATATCTCATCTGGAAACCCAATGAATCCGAAGATATCGCAGTTTCCGCATATCAAACGCACTGTGGAGTGGTGAAAACACCAGATAACGTGTTTGTCGCATTAAATAGCTCGAAAAGAGCGATCTAGATGATTCAGCATACTTCGGACAGAAGTCTCACCAAGATTATCGCAGGAAATGCATATCTCAGCTTGAAACCCCACGAAAACCAAGATATCTCCGGTTCTGCATATCCAACGAACTGTGGAGTGGTGAAAACCCCAGAAAACGTGTTTCTCGCATTAAGTAGCTCGAAAAGAGCGCTCTCGATGTTTCTGCATACTTTGGACAGATGTTTCACCAAGCTTATCGTAGAAAATGCATATCTCAGCTTGAAACCCGACGAAAACCAAGATGTCGCCGGTTCTGCATATCAAACGCACTGTGGAGTGGTCAAAACACCAGAGAACGTGTTTCTCGCTTTAAATAGCTCGAAAAGAGCGATCTAGATGATTCTGCATACTTCTGACTGAAGTCTCACCAATATTATCGCAGAAAATGCATATCTCAGCTCGAAACCT
>CATORF010000133.1:0-23739 GCA_951804975.1 Anthophora plumipes | reverse complement strand
CAGAAAACTTGCTTTTCGCATTAAATAGCTCGAAAAGAGAGTTCTCGATGATTCTGCATACTTCTCAGAGATGAAACACCAAGATTATCGCAGAAAATGCATATTTCAGCTGGAAACCCCACGAAAACCAAGTTATCGGCGGCTCTACATATCAAACGCTCTGTGGAGTGGTCAAAACACCAGAAAACTTGTTTTTTCGCATTAAATAGCTCGAAACGAGCGATCTAGATGATTCTACATACTTCTGACTGAAGTCTCACCAATATTATCGCAGAAAATGCATATCTCAGCTAGAAACATCACGAAAATCAAGATGTCGCCGGTTCTGCACATCAATCGCACTGTGGAGTGGTGAAAACAACCGGATAACGTGTTTCTCACATTAAATAGCTCGAATAGAGCGATTTCTGTGATTCTGCAAACGTCTCACAGAAGAATATCCAAGATTATCGTAGAAAATGCATATCTCATCTGGAAACCCAATGAAACCGAAGATATCGCAGTTTCCGCATATCAAACGCACTGTGGAGTGGTGAAAACACCAGATAACGTGTTTCTTGCATTAAATAGCTCGAAAATTGCGATCTCGATGATTCTGCATACTTCTAACAGAAGTCTCACCAAGATTATCGCAGAAAATGCATATCTCTGCTTGAAACCCCACGAAAACGAAGATATCTACTGTTCTGCATATCCAAGGAACTGTGGAGTGGTGAAAACCCCAGAAAAGTGTTTCTCGCATTAAATAGCTCGAAAAGAGCGCTGTCGACGTTTCTGCATACTTCGGACACATGTTTCACCAAGATTATCGCAGAAAATGCATATCTCAGCTTGAATCCCGACGAAAACCAAAATATCGCCGGTTCTGCATATCAAACGCACTGTGGAGTGGTGAAAACCCCAGAAAACGAGTTTCTCGCATTAAATATCTCGAAAAGAGCGCTCTTGATGTTTCTGCATACTTCGGACACATTTTTCACCAAGATTATCGTAGAAAATGCATATCTCAGCTTGAAACCCGACGAAAACCAAAATATCGCCGGTTCTGCATATCAAACCAACTGTGGAGTGGTGAAAACACCAGATAACGTGTTTCTCGCATTAAATAGCTCGAAACGAGCGATCTCGATGATTCTGCATACTTCGGACAGAAGTCTCAACAAGATTATCGCAGAAAAAGCATATCTCAGCTTGAAACCCCACGAAAACCAAGATATGTACTGTTCTGCATATCAAACGCACTGTGGAGTGGTGAAAACAACCAGAGAACGTGTTTCTCGCATTAAATAGCTCGAAAAGAGCGATACCGATGGTTCAGCAAACTTCGGACAGAAGTCTCACCAAGATGATCGCAGAAAATGCATATCTCTGCTTGAAACCCCACGAAAACCAAGATATCTACTGTTCTGCATATCCAACCAACTGTGGAGTGGTGAAAACACCAGATAACGTGTTTCTCGCACTAACTAGCTCGAAAAGAGCGATCTCGATGATTCAGCATACTTCGGACAGAAGTCTCACCAAGGTTAACGCAGAAAATGCATATCTCAACTTGAAACCCCACGAAAACAAAGATATCGCCGGTTCTGCATATTAAACGCACTGTGGAGTGATGAAAACACCAGATAAC
This sequence comes from Anthophora plumipes, assembly GCA_951804975.1. Lineage (NCBI taxonomy): Eukaryota > Metazoa > Arthropoda > Insecta > Hymenoptera > Apidae > Anthophora > Anthophora plumipes. The sequence continues at coordinate 22,109 of CATORF010000133.1, read as the reverse complement.
GTGTTTCTCGCATTAAATAGCTCGAAACAAGCGATATCGATGATTCTGCATGCTTCGGACAGAAGTCTCACCAAGATTATCGCAGAAAATGCATATCTCTGCTTGAGACCCCACGAAAACGAAGATATCTACTGTTCTGCATATCCAAGGAACTGTGGAGTGGTGAAAACCCCAGGAAACGTGTTTCGCGCATTAAATAGCTCGAAAAGAGCGCTCTCGACGTTTCTGCATACTTCGGACAGATGTTTCACCAAGCTTATCGTAGAAAATGCATATCTCAGCTTGAAACCCGACGAAAACCAAAATATCGCCGGTTCTGCATATCAAACCAACTGTGGAGTGGTGAAACCACCAGATAACGTGTTTCTCGCATTAAATAGCTCGAAACGTGCGATCTCGATGATTCTGCATACTTCTAACAGAAGTCTCACCAAGATTATCGCAGAAAATGCATATCTCTGCTTGAAACCCCACGAAAACCAAGATATCTACTGTTCTGCATATCCAACGAACTGTGGAGTGGTGAAAACACCAGAAAACGTGTTTCTCGCATTAAATAGCTCGAAAAGAGCGCTCTCGACGTTTCTGCATACTTCGGACAGATGTTTCACCAAGCTTATCGTAGAAAATGCATATCTCAGCTTGAAACCCGACGAAAACCAAAATATCTCCGGTTCTGCATATCCAACGAACTGTGGAGTGGTGAAAACCCCAGAAAACGAGTTTCTCGCATTAAATAGCTCGAAAAGAGCGCTCTCGATGTTTCTGCATACTTCGGACAGATGTTTCACCAAGATTATCGTAGAAAATGCATATCTCAGCTTGAAACCCGACCGAAACCAAGAGATCTCCGGTTCTGCACATCAAACGCACTGTGGAGTGGTGAAAACCCCAGAAAACGAGTTTCTCGCTTTAAATAGCTCGAAAAGCGCGGTCTAGATGATTCTGCATACTTCTGACAAAAGACCCACCAAGATTATCGCAGAAAATGCATATCTCAGCTGGAAACCCCACGAAAACCAAGATATCGCCGGTTCTGCATATCAGGCACCCTGTGGAGTGGTCAAAACACCAGATAACGTGTTTCTCGCATTAAATAGCTCGAAGAGACCGATCTAGATGTTTCTGCATACTTCTGACTGAAGTCTCACCAAGATTATCGCAGGAAATGCATATCTCTGCTTGAAACCCCACGAAAACCAAGATATCTACTGTTCTGCATATCCAACGAACTGTGGAGTGGTGAAAACACCAGAAAACGTGTTTCTCGCATTAAATAGCTCGAAAAGAGCGCTCTCGACGTTTCTGCATACTTCGGACAGATGTTTCACCAAGCTTATCGTAGAAAATGCATATCTCAGCTTGAAACCCGACGAAAACCAAAATATCTCCGGTTCTGCATATCCAACGAACTGTGGAGTGGTGAAAACCCCAGAAAACGAGTTTCTCGCATTAAATAGCTCGAAAAGAGCGCTCTCGATGTTTCTGCATACTTCGGACAGATGTTTCACCAAGATTATCGTAGAAAATGCATATCTCAGCTTGAAACCCGACCGAAACCAAGATATCTCCGGTTCTGCATGTCAAACGTACTGTGAAGTGGTGAAAACACCAGAAAACGTGTTTCGTGCATTAAGTAGCTCGAAAAGAGCGATCTAGATGATTCTGCATACTTCGGACACATGTTTCACCAAGATTATCGCAGAAAATGCATATCTCAGCTTGAAACCCGACGAAAACAAAAATATCTCCGGTTCTGCATATCCAACGAACTGTGGAGTGGAGAAATCCCCAGAAAACGAGTTTCTCGCATTAAATAGCTCGAAAAGAGCGCTCTCGATGTTTCTGCATACTTCGGACAGATGTTTCACCAAGATTATCGTAGAAAATGCATATCTCATCTTGAAACCCGACCGAAACCAAGAGATCTCCGGTTCTGCATGTCAAACGTACTGTGGAGTGGTGAAAACACCAGAAAACGTGTTTCGTGCATTAAGTAGCTCGAAAAGAGCGATCTAGATGATTCTGCATGCTTCTGACAAAAGACCCACCAAGATTATCGCAGAAAATGCATATCTCAGCTGGAAACACCACGAAAATCAAGATATCGCCTGTTCTGCACATCAAACGCACTGTGGAGTGGTGAAAACCCCAGAAAACGAGTTTCTCGCATTAAATAGCTCGAAAAGCGCGGTCTAGATGATTCTGCATACTTCTGACAAAAGACCCACCAAGATTATCGCAGAAAATGCATATCTCAGCTGGAAACCCCACGAAAACCAAGATATCGCCGGTTCTGCATATCAGGCACCCTGTGGAGTGGTCAAAACACCAGATAACGTGTTTCTCGCATTAAATAGCTCGAAGAGACCGATCTAGATGTTTCTGCATACTTCTGACTGAAGTCTCACCAAGATTATCGCAGAAAATGCATATCTCGGCTTGAAACCCCACGAAAACCAAGATATCTACTGTTCTGCATATCCAACGAACTGTGGAGTGGTGAAAACACCAGAAAACGTGTTTCTCGCATTAAATAGCTCGAAAAGAGCGCTCTCGACGTTTCTGCATAGTTCGGACAGATGTTTCACCAAGCTTATCGTAGAAAATGCATATCTCAGCTTGAAACCCGACGAAAACCAAAATATCTCCGGTTCTGCATATCCAACTAACTGTGGAGTGGTGAAAACCCCAGAAAACGAGTTTCTCGCATTAAATAGCTCGAAAAGAGCGCTCTCGATGTTTCTGCATACTTCGGACAGATGTTTCACCAAGATTATCGTAGAAAATGCATATCTCAACTTGAAACCCGAACGAAACCAAGATATCTCCGGTTCTGCATGTCAAACGTACTGTGAAGTGGTGAAAACACCAGAAAACGTGTTTCGTGCATTAAGTAGCTCGAAAAGAGCGATCAAGATGATTCTGCATACTTCGGACACATGTTTCACCAAGAATATCGCAGAAAATGCATATCTCAGGTTGAAACCCGACGAAAACCAAAATATAGCCGGTTCTGCATATCAAACCAACTGTGGAGTGGTGAAAACACCAGATAACGTGTTTCTCGCATTAACTAGCTCGAAACGAGCGATCTCGATGATTCTGCATACTTCGGACAGAAGTCTCAACAAGATTATCGCAGAAAAAGCATATCTCATCTTGAAACCCCACGAAAACCAAGATATGTACTGTTCTGCATATCAAACGCACTGTGGAGTGGTGAAAACAACCAGAGAACGTGTTTCTCGCATTAAATAGCTCGAAAAGAGCGATCCCGATGGTTCAGCAAACTTCGGACAGAAGTCTCACCAAGATTATCGCAAAAAATGCATATCTCTGCTTGAAACCCCACGAAAACCAAGATATCTACTGTTCTGCATATCCAACCAACTGTGGAGTGGTGAAAACAATAGATAACGTGTTTCTCGCACTAATTAGCTCGAAAAGAGCGATCTCGATGATTCAGCATACTTCGGACAGAAGTCTCACCAAGATTATCGCAGAAAATGCATATCTCAACTTGAAACCCCACGAAAACAAAGATATCGCCGGTTCTGCATATTAAACGCACTGTGGAGTGGTGATAACACCAGATAACGTGTTTCTCGCATTAAATAGCTCGAAACGAGCGATCTCGATGATTCTGCATGCTTCGGACGGAAGTCTCACCAAGATTATCGCAGAAAATGCATATCTCAGCTTGAAACCCGACGAAAACCAAGACGTAGCCGGTTCTGCATATCAAACGCACTGCGGGGTGGTGAAAACACCAGAAGACGTGTTACTCGCATTAAATAGCTCGAAAAGAGCGATCTAGATGATTCTGCATACTTCTGACTGAAGACTCACCAAGATAATCGCAGAAAGTGCATATCTCAGCTTGAAACCACACGAAAAGCAAGATATCTCCGGTTCTGCATATCCAACGAACTGTGGAGTGGTGAAAACCCCAGAAAACGAGTTTCTCGCATTAACTAGCTCGAAAAGAGCGTTCTCGATGATTCTGCATACTTCTCATAGATGAAACACCAAGATTATCGCAGAAAGTGCATATCTCAGCTTGAAACCTCACGAACACCAAGATATCTCCGGTTCTGCATGTCAAACGTACAGTGGAGTGGTGAATACACCAGAAAACGTGTTTCTCATATTAAATAGCTCGAAAAGAGCGATCTAGGTGATTCTGCATACTTCAGACTGAAGTCTCACCAATATTATCGCAGAAAATGCATATCTCAGCTTGAAACACGACGAAAACCACGATGTCGCCGGTTCTGCATATCAAACGCACTGTGAGGGGGTGAAAACAACCAGATAACGTATTTCTCGCATTAAATAGCTCGAAACGAACGATCTAGATGATTCTGCACACTTCTGACTGAAGTCTCACCAAGATTATCGCAGAAAATGCATATCTCAGCTGGAAACACCACGAAAATCAAGATATCGCCGGTTCTGCATATCAAACGCACTGTGGAGTGGTGAAAACACCAGATAACTTGTTTCTCGCATTAAATAGCTCGAAAAGAGCGATCTAGATGATTCTGCATACTTCTGACTAAAGACCCACCAAGATTATCGTAGAAAATGCATATCTCAACTTGAACCCCGACGAAATCAAAGATGTCGCCGGTTCTGCATATCAAACGCACTGTGGAGTGGTGAAAACAACCAGAGAACGTGTTTCTCGCATTAAATAGCTCGAAACGAGCGATCTCGAAGATCCTGCATAATTCTGACAGAAGTCTCACCAAGATTATCGTAGAAAATGCATATCTCAGTTTGAAACCCGACGAAAACCGAGTTATCTCCGGTTCTGCACATCAAACGTACCGTGGAGTGGTGAAAACACCAGAAAACGTGTTTCGCGCAGTAAGTAGCTCGAAAAGAGCGTTCTCGAAGATTCTGCATACTTCTGACAGAAGTCTCACCAGGATTATCGTAGAAAATGCATATCTCAGCTTGAAACCCGACCGAAACCAAGATATCTCCGGTTCTGCATGTCAAACGTACTGTGGAGTGGTGAAAACACCTGAAAACGTGTTTCGTGCATTAAATAGCTCGAAAAGAGCGTTCTCGAAGATCCTGCATACTTCTGACAGAAGTCTCACCAGGATTATCGTAGAAAATGCATATCTCAGCTGGAAACACCACGAAAATCAAGATATCGCCTGTTCTGCATATCAAACGCACTGTGGAGTGGTGAAAACAACCAGAGAACGTGGTTCTCGCATTAAATAGCTCGAAAAGAGCGATCTCGATGATTCAGCATATTTCGGACAGGAGTCTCACCAAGATTATCGCAGGAAATGCATATCTCAGCTTGAAACCCCACGAAAACCAAAATGTCGCCGGTTCTGCATATCAAACGCACTGTGGAGTGGTGAAAACACCAGATAACGTGTTTCTCGCATTAAATAGCTCGAAAAGAGCGAATCCCTGATGTTTCAGCATACTTCGGACAGAAGTCTCACCAAGATTATCGCAGAAAATGCATATCTCAGCTTGAAACCACACGAAAAGCAAGATATCTCCGGTTCTGCATATCCAACGAACTGTGGAGTGGTGAAAACCCCAGAAAACGAGTTTCTCGCATTAACTAGCTCGAAAAGAGCGTTCTCGATGATTCTGCATACTTCTCATAGATGAAACACCAAGATTATCGCAGAAAGTGCATATCTCAGCTTGAAACCTCACGAAAACCAAGATATCTCCGGTTCTGCATGTCAAACGTACAGTGGAGTGGTGAATACACCAGAAAACGTGTTTCTCGCATTAAATAGCTCGAAAAGAGCGATCTAGGTGATTCTGCATACTTCAGACTGATGTCTCACCAATATTATCGCAGAAAATGCATATCTCAGCTTGAAACACGACGAAAACCACGATGTCGCCGGTTCTGCATATCAAACGCACATTGGGGGGGTGGGGTGAAATCACCAGAAAACGTGTTTCTCGCATTAAATAGCTCGAAACGAGCGATCTAGATGATTCTGGAAACTTCTGACTGAAGTCTCACCAATATTATCGCAGAAAATGCATATCTCAGCTAGAAACCTCACGAAAATCAAGATGTCGCCGGTTCTGCATATCAAACGCACTATGGAGTGGTGAAAACAACCAGATAACGTATTTCTCGCATTAAATAGCTCGAAACGAACGATCTAGATGATTCTGCACACTTCTGACTGAAGTCTCACCAAGATTATCGCAGAAAATGCATATCTCAGCTGGAAACACCACGAAAATCAAGATATCGCCGGTTCTGCATATCAAACGCACTATGGAGTGGTGAAAACAACCAGATAACGCGTTTCTCGCATTAACTAGCTCGAAAAGAGCGTTCTCGATGATTCTGCATACTTCTCATAGATGAAACACCAAGATTATCGCAGAAAATGCATATTTCAGCTGGAAACCCCACGAAAACCAAGTTATCGGCGGCTCTACATATCAAACGCACTGTGGAGTGGTCAAAACACCAGATATCGTGTTTCTCGCATTAAATAGCTCGAAAAGAGCGATATCGATGATTCTGCATACTTCTGACTGAAGTCTCTCCAATATTATCGCAGAAAATGCATATCTCAGCTTGAAACCCGACGAAAACCAAGACGTAGCCGGTTCTGCATATCAAACGCACTGCGGGGTGGTAAAAACACCAGAAGACGTGTTACTCGCATTAAATAGCTCGAAAAGAGCGATCTAGATGATTCTGCATACTTCGGACAGAAGACTCACCAAGATTATCGCAGAAAGTGCATATCTCAGCTTGAAACCTCACGAAAACCAAGATATCTCCGGTTCTGCACATCACACGTACTGTGGAGTGGTGAAAACACCAGAAAACGTGTTTCTCGCATTAAGTAGCTCGAAAAGAGCGTTCTCGAAGATTCTGCATACTTCTGACAGAGGTCTCACCAATATTATCGTAGAAAATGCATATCTCAGCTTGAAACTCGACCGAAACCAAGATATCTCCGGTTCTGCATGTCAAACGTACAGTGGAGTGGTGAATACACCAGAAAACGTGTTTCTCGCATTAAATAGCTCGAAAAGAGCGATCTAGGTGATTCTGCATACTTCAGACTGAAGTCTCACCAATATTATCGCAGAAAATGCATATCTCAGCTTGAAACACGACGAAAACCACGATGTCGCCGGTACTGCATATCAAACGCACTGTGGGGGGGGGGGGGTGAAAACACCAGAAAACGTGTTTCTCGCATTAAATAGCTCGAAACGAGCGATCTAGATGATTCTGGAAACATCTGCCTGAAGTCTCACCAATATTATCGCAGAAAATGCATATCTCAGCTAGAAACCTCACGAAAATCAAGATGTCGCCGGTTCTGCATATCAAACGCACTATGGAGTGGTGAAAACAACCAGATAACGTATTTCTCGCATTAAATAGCTCGAAACGAACGATCTCGATGATTCAGCATACTTCGGACAGAAGTCTCACCAAGATTATCGCAGGAAATGCATATCTCAGCTTGAAATGCCACGAAAACCAAGATATCGCTGGTTCTGCATATCAAACGCACTGTGGAGTGGTGAAAACACCAGATAACGTGTTTCTCGCATTAAATAGCTCGAAAAGAGCGCTCTCGATGTTTCTGCATACTTGGGACAGAAGTCTCACCAAGATTATCGTAAAAAATGCATATCTCAGCTTGAAACCCCACGAAAACCAAGATATCGCTGGTACTGCATATCAAACGCACTGTGGAGTGGTGAAAACACCAGATAACGTGTTTCTCGTATTAAATAGCTCGGAAAGAGCGGTCTCGAAGATCCTGCATACTTCTGACAGAAGTCTCACCAAGATTATCGTAGAAAATGCATATCTCAGCTTGAAACCCGACGAAAACCGAGTTATCTCCGTTTCTGCACATCAAACGTACCGTGGAGTGGTGAAAACACCAGAAAACGTGTTTCGCGCATTAAGTAGCTCGAAAAGAGCGATCTAGATGATTCTGCATACTTCTGAATGAAGTCTGACCAATATTATCGCAGAGAATGCATATCTCAGCTCGAAACCTCACGAAAATCAAGATGTTGCCGGTTCTGCATATCAAACGCACTGTGGAGTGGTGAAAACAACCAGAGAACGTGTTTCTCGCGTTAAATAGCTCGAAAAGGCCGATCACGATGATTCTGCATACTTCTGACAGAAGTCTCACCAAGATTATCGTAGAAAATGCATATCTCAACTTGAACCCCGACGAAATCAAAGATGTCGCCGGTTCTGCATATCAAACGCACTGTGGAGTGGTGAAAACACCAGATAACGTGTTTCTCGCATTAAATAGCTCGAAAAGAGCGATCTAGATGATTCTGCATACTTCTGACTAAAGACCCACCAAGATTATCGTAGAAAATGCATATCTCAACTTGAACCCCGACGAAATCAAAGATGTCGCCGGTTCTGCATATCAAACGCACTGTGGAGTGGTGAAAACAACCAGAGAACGTGTTTCTCGCATTAAATAGCTCGAAACGAGCGATCTCGAAGCTCCTGCATACTTCTGACAGAAGTCTCACCAAGATTATCGTAGAAAATGCATGTCTCAGTTTGAAACCCGACGAAAACCGAGTTATCTCCGGTTCTGCACATCAAACGTACCGTGGAGTGGTGAAAACACCAGAAAACGTGTTTCGCGCAGTAAGTAGCTCGAAAAGAGCGTTCTCGAAGATTCTGCATACTTCTGACAGAAGTCTCACCAGGATTATCGTAGAAAATGCATATCTCAGCTTGAAACCCGACCGAAACCAAGATATCTCCGGTTCTGCATGTCAAACGTACTGTGGAGTGGTGAAAACACCTGAAAACGTGTTTCGTGCATTAAATAGCTCGAAAAGAGCGTTCTCGAAGATCCTGCATACTTCTGACAGAAGTATCACCAGGATTATCGTAGAAAATGCATATCTCAGCTGGAAACACCACGAAAATCAAGATATCGCCTGTTCTGCATATCAAACGCACTGTGGAGTGGTGAAAACAACCAGAGAACGTGGTTCTCGCATTAAATAGCTCGAAAAGAGCGATCTCGATGATCAGCATATTTCGGACAGGAGTCTCACCAAGATTATCGCAGGAAATGCATATCTCAGCATGAAACCCCACGAAAACCAAAATGTCGCCGGTACTGCATATCAAACGCACTGTGGAGTGGTGAAAACACCAGATAACGTGTTTCTCGCATTAAATAGCTCGAAAAGAGCGCTCTCGATGTTTCTGCATACTTGGGACAGAAGTCTCACCAAGATTATCGTAAAAAATGCATATCTCAGCTTGAAACCCCACGAAAACCAAGATATCGCTGGTACTGCATATCAAACGCACTGTGGAGTGGTGAAAACACCAGATAACGTGTTTCTCGTATTAAATAGCTCGGAAAGAGCGGTCTCGAAGATCCTGCATACTTCTGACAGAAGTCTCACCAAGATTATCTTAGAAAATGCATATCTCAGCTTGAAACCCGACGAAAACCGAGTTATCTCCGGTTCTGCACATCAAACGTACCGTAGAGTGGTGAAAACACCAGAAAACGTGTTTCGCGCATTAAGTAGCTCGAAAAGAGCGTTCTCGAAGATTCTGCATACTTCTGAATGAAGTCTGACCAATATTATCGCAGAGAATGCATATCTCAGCTCGAAACCTCACGAAAATCAAGATGTTGCCGGTTCTGCATATCAAACGCACTGTGGAGTGGTGAAAACAACCAGAGAACGTGTTTCTCGCGTTAAATAGCTCGAAAAGGCCGATCACGATGATTCTGCATACTTCTGACAGAAGTCTCACCAAGATTATCGTAGAAAATGCATATCTCAGCTGGAAACACCACGAAAATCAAGATATCGCCTGTTCTGCATATCAAACGCACTGTGGAGTGGTGAAAACAACCAGAGAACGTGGTTCTCGCATTAAATAGCTCGAAAAGAGCGATCTCGATGATTCAGCATATTTCGGACAGGAGTCTCACCAAGATTATCGCAGGAAATGCATATCTCAGCTTGAAACCCCACGAAAACCAAAATGTCGCCGGTACTGCATATCAAACGCACTGTGGAGTGGTGAAAACACCAGAAAACGTGTTTCTCGCATTAAGTAGCTCGAAAAGAGCGTTCTCGAAGATCCTGCATACTTCTGACAGAAGTCTCACCAAGATTATCTTAGAAAATGCATATCTCAGCTTGAAACCCGACGAAAACCGAGTTATCTCCGGTTCTGCACATCAAACGTACCGTAGAGTGGTGAAAACACCAGAAAACGTGTTTCGCGCATTAAGTAGCTCGAAAAGAGCGTTCTCGAAGATTCTGCATACTTCTGACAGAAGTCCACCAGGATTATCGTAGAAAATGCATATCTCATCTTGAAACCCCACGAAAACCAAGATATCGCTGGTTCTGCATATCAAACGCACTGTGGAGTGGTGAAAACACCAGAAAACGTGTTTCTCGCATTAAGTAGCTCGAAAAGAGCGTTCTCGAAGATCCTGCATACTTCTGACAGAAGTCTCACCAAGATTATCGTAGAAAATGCATATCTCAGCTTGAAACCCGACGAAAACCGATATATCTCCGGTTCTGCACATCAAACGTACCGTGGAGTGGTTAAAACACCAGAAAACGTGTTTCGCGCATTAAGTAGCTCGAAAAGAGCGTTCTCGAAGATTCTGCATAATTCTGACAGAAGTCTCACCAGGATTATCGTAGAAAATGCATATCTCAGCTTGAATCCCGACCGAAACCAAGATATCTCCGGTTCTTCATGTGAAACGTACTGTGGAGTGGTGAAAACACAAGAATACGTGTTTCGTGCATTAAGTAGCTCGAAAAGAGCGATCTAGATGATTCTGCATACTTCTGACTGAAGTCTCACCAATATTATCGCAGAAAATGCATATCTCAGCTTGAAACACCACGAAAACCAAGATATCTACTGTTCTGCATATCCAAGGAACTGTGGAGTGGTGAAAACCCCAGAAAACGTGTTTCTCGCATTAAATAGCTCGAAAAGAGCGCTCTCGACGTATCTGCATACTTCGGACAGATGTTTCACCCAGCTTATCGTAGAAAATGCATATCTCAGCTTGAAACCCCACGAAAGCCAAGATATCGCTGGTTCTGCATATCAAACGCACTGTGGAGTGGTGAAAACACCAGATAACGTGTTTCTCGCATTAAATAGCTCGACACGAGCGATCTCGATGATTCTGCATACTTCGGACAGAAGTCTCACCAAAATTATCGTTAAAAATTCATATCTCAGCTTGAAACCCCACGAAAACCAAGATATCGCTGGTTCTGCATATCAAACGCTCTGTGGAGTGCTGAAAACACCAGATAACGTGTTTGTCGCATTAAATAGCTCGAAAAGAGCGATCTCGATGATTCTGCATACTTCGGACAGAAGTCTCACCAAGATTATCGCAGAAAATGCATCTCTCAGCTTGAAACCCCACGAAAACCAAAATGTCGCCGGTACTGCATATCAAACGCACTGTGGAGTGGTGAAAACACCAGAAAACGTGTTTCTCGCATTAAGTAGCTCGAAAAGAGCGTTCTCGAAGATCCTGCATACTTCTGACAGAAGTCTCACCAAGATTATCTTAGAAAATGCATATCTCAGCTTGAAACCCGACGAAAACCGAGTTATCTCCGGTTCTGCACATCAAACGTACCGTAGAGTGGTGAAAACACCAGAAAACGTGTTTCGCGCATTAAGTAGCTCGAAAAGAGCGTTATCGAAGATCCTGCATACTTCTGACAGAAGTCTCACCAAGATTATCTTAGAAAATGCATATCTCAGCTTGAAACCCGACGAAAACCGAGTTATCTCCGGTTCTGCACATCAAACGTACCGTGGAGTGGTGAAAACACCAGAAAACGTGTTTCTCGCATTTAATAGCTCGGAACGAGCGATCTCGATGATTCTGCATACTTCGGACAGAAGTCTCACCAAAATTATAGTAAAAAATGCATATCTCAGCTTGAAACCCCACGAAAACCAAGATATCGCTGTGTTCAGCGTATCAAACGAACTGTGGAGTGGTGAAAACCCCAGAAAATGTGTTTCTCGCATTAAATAGCTCGAATAGAGCGATCTCGATGATTCTTCATACTTCGGACAGATGTCTCACCAAGATTATCGTAGAAAATGCATATCTCAGCTTGAAACCCGAAGAACACCGAGTTATCTCCTGTTCTGCACATCAAAGGTACCGTGGAGTGGCCAAAACCCCAGAAAACGTGTTTCGCGCTTTAAGTAGCTCGAAAAGAGCGTTCTCGAAGATTCTGCATACTTCTGACAGAAGTCCACCAGGATTATCGTAGAAAATGCATATCTCAGCTTGAAACCCGACCGAAACCAAGATATCTCCGTTTCTGCATGTCAGACGTACTGTAGAGTGGTGAAAACACCAGAAAACGTGTTTCGTGCATTAGGTAGCTGCAAAAGAGCGATCTAGATGATTCTGCATACTTCTGACTGAAGTCTCACCAATATTATCGCAGAAAATGCATATCTCAGCTGGAAACACCACGAAAATCAAGATATCGCCGGTTCTGCATATCAAACGCACTGTGGAGTGGTGAAAACAAACAGAGAACGTGTTTCTCGCACTAAATAGCTCGAAAAGAGCGATCTCGATGATTCTGCATACTTCGGACAGAAGTCTCAACAAGATTATCGCAGAAAATGCATATCTCAGCTTGAAACCCCACGAAAGCAAGATATCTACTGTTCTGCATATCAAACGCACTGTGGAGTGGTGAAAACGCCAGAAAACGTGTTTCGCGCATTAAGTAGCTCGAAGAGAGCGTTCTCGAAGATTCTGCATAATTCTGACAGAAGTCTCACCAAGATTATCGCAGAAAATGCATATCTCTGCTTGAAACCCCACGAAAACCAAGATATCTACTGTTCTGCATATCCAACGAACTGTGGAGTGGTGAAACCCCCAGAAAACGTGTTTCTCGCATTAAATAGCTCGAGTAGAGCGATCTCGATGATTCTTCATACTTCGGACAGATGTTTTACCAAGCTTATCGTAGAAAATGCATATCTCAGCTTGAAACCCCACGAAAGCCAAGATATCGCTGGTTCTGCATATCAAACGCACTGTGGAGTGGTGAAAACACCAGATAACGTGTTTCTCGCATTAAATAGCTCGAAAAGAGCGTTCTCGAAGATCCTGCATACTTCTGACAGAAGTCTCACCAAGTTCATCTTAGAAAATGCATATCTCAGCTTGAAACCCGACGAAAACCGAGTTATCTCCGGTTCTGCACATCAAACGTACCGTGGAGTGGTGAAAACACCAGAAAACGTGTTTCGCGCATTAAGTAGCTGGAAAAGAGCGTTCTCGAAGATTCTGCATACTTCTGACAGAAGTCTCACCAGGATTATCGTAAAAAATGCATATCTCAGCTTGAAACCCCACGAAAACCAAGATATCGCGGTGTTCTGCATATCAAACGCACTGTGGAGTGGTGAAAACCCCAGAAAACGTGTTTCTCGCATTAAGTAGCTCGAAAAGAGCGTTCTCGAAGATCCTGCATACTTCTGACAGAAGTCTCACCAAGATTATCTTAGAAAATGCATATCTCAGCTTGAAACCCGACGAAAACCGAGTTATCTCCGGTTCTGCACATCAAACGTACCGTGGAGTGGTGAAAACACCAGAAAACGTGTGTCTCTCATTAAATAGCTCGGAACGAGCGATCTCGATGTTTCTGCATACTTCGGACAGAAGTCTCACCAAAATTATAGTAAAAAATGCATATCTCAGCTTGAAACCCCACGAAAACCAAGATATCGCTGTGTTCAGCATATCAAACGAACTGTGGAGTGGTGAAAACCCCAGAAAATGTGTTTCTCGCATTAAATAGCTCGAATAGAGCGATCTCGATGATTCTTCATACTTCGGACAGAAGTCTCACCAAGATTATCGTAGAAAATGCATATCTCAGCTTGAAACCCGAAGAACACCGAGTTATCTCCTGTTCTGCACATCAAAGGTACCGTGGAGTGGCCAAACCCCCAGAAAACGTGTTTCGCGCATTAAGTAGCTCGAAAAGAGCGTTCTCGAAGATTCTGCATACTTCTGACAGAAGTCCACCAGGATTATCGTAGAAAATGCATATCTCAGCTTGAAACCCGACCGAAACCAAGATATCTCCGGTTCTGCATGTCAAACGTACTGTAGAGTGGTGAAAACACCAGAAAACGTGTTTCGTGCATTAGGTAGCTCCAAAAGAGCGATCTAGATGATTCTGCATACTTCTGACTGAAGTCTCACCAATATAATCGCAGAAAATGCATATCTCAGCTGGAAACACCACGAAAATCAAGATATCGCCGGTTCTGCAAATCAAACGCACTGTGGAGTGGTGAAAACAACCAGAGAACGTGTTTCTCGCATTAAATAGCTCGAAAAGAGCGATCTCGATGATTCTGCATACTTCGGACAGAAGTCTCAACAAGATTATCGCAGAAAATGCATATCTCAGCTTGAAACCCCACGAAAGCAAGATATCTCCTGTTCTGCATATCAAACGCACTGTGGAGTGGTGAAAACACCAGAAAACGTGTTTCGCGCATTAAGTAGCTCGAAGAGAGCGTTCTCGAAGATTCTGCATAATTCTGACAGAAGTCTCACCAAGATTATCGCAGAAAATGCATATCTCTGCTTGAAACCCCACGAAAACCAAGATATCTACTGTTCTGCATATCCAACGAACTGTGGAGTGGTGAAACCCCCAGAAAACGTGTTTCTCGCATTAAATAGCTCGAAAAGAGCGCTCTCGATGTTTCTGCATACTTCGGACAGATGTTTTACCAAGCTTATCGTAGAAAATGCATATCTCAGCTTGAAACCCGACGAAAACCAAAATATCTCCGGTTCTGCATATCCAACGCACTGTGGAGTGGTGAAAACACCAGATAACGTGTTTCTCGCATTCAGTAGCTCGAAACGAGCGATGCCGATGATTCTGCATACTTCGGACAGAAGTCTCCACAAGATTATCGCAGAAACTGCATATCTCAGCTTGAAACCCCACGAAAACCAAGGTATCTACTGTTCTGCATATCAAACGCACTGTGGAGTGGTGAAAACACCAGATAACGTGTTTCTCGCACTAGCTCGCTCGAAAAGAGCGATCTCGATGATTCAGCATGCTTCGGACAGAAGTCTCACCAAGATTATCGCAGAAAATGCATATCTCAGCTTGAAACCGCACGAAAACAAAGATATCGCTGGTACTGCATATCAAACGCACTGTGGAGTGGTGAAAACACCAGATAACGTGTTTCTCGCATTAAATAGCTCGAGAAGAGCGATCTCGATGATTCTGCATACTTCGGACAGAAGTCTCACCAAGATTATCGCAGAAAATGCATATCTCAGCTTGAAACCCCACGAAAACCAAGATGTCGCCGGTTCTGCATATCAAACGCACTGTGGAGTGGTGAAAACACCAGAAAACGTGTTTCTCGCATTAAGTAGCTCGAAACGAGCGTTCTCGAAGATCCTGCATATTTCTGACAGAAGTCTCACCAAGTTTATCGTAGAAAATGCATATCTCAGCTTGAAACCCGAAGAACACCGAGTTATCTCCTGTTCTGCACATCAAAGGTACCGTGGAGTGGCCAAAACCCCAGAAAACGTGTTTCGCGCTTTAAGTAGCTCGAAAAGAGCGTTCTCGAAGATTCTGCATACTTCTGACAGAAGTCCACCAGGATTATCGTAGAAAATGCATATCTCAGCTTGAAACCCGACCGAAACCAAGATATCTCCGGTTCTGCATGTCAGACGTACTGTAGAGTGGTGAAAACACCAGAAAACGTGTTTCGTGCATTAGGTAGCTGCAAAAGAGCGATCTAGATGATTCTGCATACTTCTGACTGAAGTCTCACCAATATTATCGCAGAAAATGCATATCTCAGCTGGAAACACCACGAAAATCAAGATATCGCCGGTTCTGCATATCAAACGCACTGTGGAGTGGTGAAAACAAACAGAGAACGTGTTTCTCGCACTAAATAGCTCGAAAAGAGCGATCTCGATGATTCTGCATACTTCGGACAGAAGTCTCAACAAGATTATCGCAGAAAATGCATATCTCAGCTTGAAACCCCACGAAAGCAAGATATCTACTGTTCTGCATATCAAACGCACTGTGGAGTGGTGAAAACGCCAGAAAACGTGTTTCGCGCATTAAGTAGCTCGAAGAGAGCGTTCTCGAAGATTCTGCATAATTCTGACAGAAGTCTCACCAAGATTATCGCAGAAAATGCATATCTCTGCTTGAAACCCCACGAAAACCAAGATATCTACTGTTCTGCATATCCAACGAACTGTGGAGTGGTGAAACCCCCAGAAAACGTGTTTCTCGCATTAAATAGCTCGAGTAGAGCGATCTCGATGATTCTTCATACTTCGGACAGATGTTTTACCAAGCTTATCGTAGAAAATGCATATCTCAGCTTGAAACCCCACGAAAACCAAAATGTCGCCGGTACTGCATATCAAACGCACTGCGGGGTGGTAAAAACACCAGAAGACGTGTTACTCGCATTAAATAGCTCGAAAAGAGCGATCTAGATGATTCTGCATACTTCTGACAGAAGACTCACCAAGATTATCGCAGAAAGTGCATATCTCAGCTTGAAACCTCACGAAAACCAAGATATCTCCGGTTCTGCACATCACACGTACTGTGGAGTGGTGAAAACACCAGAAAACGTGTTTCTCGCATTAAGTAGCTCGAAAAGAGCGTTCTCGAAGATTCTGCATACTTCTGACAGAGGTCTCACCAATATTATCGTAGAAAATGCATATCTCAGCTTGAAAC
Source organism: Anthophora plumipes (assembly GCA_951804975.1). Lineage (NCBI taxonomy): Eukaryota > Metazoa > Arthropoda > Insecta > Hymenoptera > Apidae > Anthophora > Anthophora plumipes. The sequence goes on along the minus strand of CATORF010000133.1, from coordinate 5,237 downwards.
TCGACCGAAACCAAGATATCTCCGGTTCTGCATGTCAAACGTACAGTGGAGTGGTGAATACACCAGAAAACGTGTTTCTCGCATTAAATAGCTCGAAAAGAGCGATCTAGGTGATTCTGCATACTTCAGACTGAAGTCTCACCAATATTATCGCAGAAAATGCATATCTCAGCTTGAAACACGACGAAAACCACGATGTCGCCGGTACTGCATATCAAACGCACTGTGGGGGGGGGGGGTGAAAACACCAGAAAACGTGTTTCTCGCATTAAATAGCTCGAAACGAGCGATCTAGATGATTCTGGAAACTTCTGACTGAAGTCTCACCAATATTATCGCAGAAAATGCATATCTCAGCTAGAAACCTCACGAAAATCAAGATGTCGCCGGTTCTGCATATCAAACGCACTATGGAGTGGTGAAAACAATCAGATAACGTATTTCTCGCATTAAATAGCTCGAAACGAACGATCTCGATGATTCAGCATACTTCGGACAGAAGTCTCACCAAGATTATCGCAGGAAATGCATATCTCAGCTTGAAATGCCACGAAAACCAAGATATCGCTGGTTCTGCATATCAAACGCACTGTGGAGTGGTGAAAACACCAGATAACGTGTTTCTCGCATTAAATAGCTCGAAAAGAGCGCTCTCGATGTTTCTGCATACTTGGGACAGAAGTCTCACCAAGATTATCGTAAAAAATGCATATCTCAGCTTGAAACCCCACGAAAACCAAGATATCGCTGGTACTGCATATCAAACGCACTGTGGAGTGGTGAAAACACCAGATAACGTGTTTCTCGTATTAAATAGCTCGGAAAGAGCGGTCTCGAAGATCCTGCATACTTCTGACAGAAGTCTCACCAAGATTATCGTAGAAAATGCATATCTCAGCTTGAAACCCGACGAAAACCGAGTTATCTCCGGTTCTGCACATCAAACGTACCGTGGAGTGGTGAAAACACCAGAAAACGTGTTTCGCGCATTAAGTAGCTCGAAAAGAGCGATCTAGATGATTCTGCATACTTCTGAATGAAGTCTGACCAATATTATCGCAGAGAATGCATATCTCAGCTCGAAACCTCACGAAAATCAAGATGTTGCCGGTTCTGCATATCAAACGCACTGTGGAGTGGTGAAAACAACCAGAGAACGTGTTTCTCGCGTTAAATAGCTCGAAAAGGCCGATCACGATGATTCTGCATACTTCTGACAGAAGTCTCACCAAGATTATCGTAGAAAATGCATATCTCAACTTGAACCCCGACGAAATCAAAGATGTCGCCGGTTCTGCATATCACACGCACTGTGGAGTGGTGAAAACACCAGATAACGTGTTTCTCGCATTAAATAGCTCGAAAAGAGCGATCTAGATGATTCTGCATACTTCTGACTAAAGACCCACCAAGATTATCGTAGAAAATGCATATCTCAACTTGAACCCCGACGAAATCAAAGATGTCGCCGGTTCTGCATATCAAACGCACTGTGGAGTGGTGAAAACAACCAGAGAACGTGTTTCTCGCATTAAATAGCTCGAAACGAGCGATCTCGAAGCTCCTGCATACTTCTGACAGAAGTCTCACCAAGATTATCGTAGAAAATGCATGTCTCAGTTTGAAACCCGACGAAAACCGAGTTATCTCCGGTTCTGCACATCAAACGTACCGTGGAGTGGTGAAAACACCAGAAAACGTGTTTCGCGCAGTAAGTAGCTCGAAAAGAGCGTTCTCGAAGATTCTGCATACTTCTGACAGAAGTCTCACCAGGATTATCGTAGAAAATGCATATCTCAGCTTGAAACCCGACCGAAACCAAGATATCTCCGGTTCTGCATGTCAAACGTACTGTGGAGTGGTGAAAACACCTGAAAACGTGTTTCGTGCATTAAATAGCTCGAAAAGAGCGTTCTCGAAGATCCTGCATACTTCTGACAGAAGTATCACCAGGATTATCGTAGAAAATGCATATCTCAGCTGGAAACACCACGAAAATCAAGATAGCGCCTGTTCTGCATATCAAACGCACTGTGGAGTGGTGAAAACAACCAGAGAACGTGGTTCTCGCATTAAATAGCTCGAAAAGAGCGATCTCGATGATTCAGCATATTTCGGACAGGAGTCTCACCAAGATTATCGCAGGAAATGCATATCTCAGCTTGAAACCCCACGAAAACCAAAATGTCGCCGGTACTGCATATCAAACGCACTGTGGAGTGGTGAAAACACCAGATAACGTGTTTCTCGCATTAAATAGCTCGAAAAGAGCGATCTAGATGATTCTGCATACTTCTGACTAAAGACCCACCAAGATTATCGTAGAAAATGCATATCTCAGTTTGAAACCCGACGAAAACCGAGTTATCTCCGGTTCTGCACATCAAACGTACCGTGGAGTGGTGAAAACACCAGAAAACGTGTTTCGCGCAGTAAGTAGCTCGAAAAGAGCGTTCTCGAAGATTCTGCATACTTCTGACAGAAGTCTCACCAGGATTATCGTAGAAAATGCATATCTCAGCTTGAAACCCGACCGAAACCAAGATATCTCCGGTTCTGCATGTCAAACGTACTGTGGAGTGGTGAAAACACCTGAAAACGTGTTTCGTGCATTAAATAGCTCGAAAAGAGCGTTCTCGAAGATCCTGCATACTTCTGACAGAAGTCTCACCAGGATTATCGTAGAAAATGCATATCTCAGCTGGAAACACCACGAAAATCAAGATATCGCCTGTTCTGCATATCAAACGCACTGTGGAGTGGTGAAAACAACCAGAGAACGTGGTTCTCGCATTAAATAGCTCGAAAAGAGCGATCTCGATGATTCAGCATATTTCGGACAGGAGTCTCACCAAGATTATCGCAGGAAATGCATATCTCAGCTTGAAACCCCACGAAAACCAAAATGTCGCCGGTACTGCATATCAAACGCACTGTGGAGTGGTGAAAACACCAGAAAACGTGTTTCTCGCATTAAGTAGCTCGAAAAGAGCGTTCTCGAAGATCCTGCATACTTCTGACAGAAGTCTCACCAAGATTATCTTAGAAAATGCATATCTCAGCTTGAAACCCGACGAAAACCGAGTTATCTCCGGTTCTGCACATCAAACGTACCGTAGAGTGGTGAAAACACCAGAAAACGTGTTTCGCGCATTAAGTAGCTCGAAAAGAGCGTTCTCGAAGATTCTGCATACTTCTGACAGAAGTCCACCAGGATTATCGTAGAAAATGCATATCTCATCTTGAACCCCACGAAAACCAAGATATCGCTGGTTCTGCATATCAAACGCACTGTGGAGTGGTGAAAACACCAGAAAACGTGTTTCTCGCATTAAGTAGCTCGAAAAGAGCGTTCTCGAAGATCCTGCATACTTCTGACAGAAGTCTCACCAAGATTATCGTAGAAAATGCATATCTCAGCTTGAAACCCGACGAAAACCGATATATCTCCGGTTCTGCACATCAAACGTACCGTGGAGTGGTTAAAACACCAGAAAACGTGTTTCGCGCATTAAGTAGCTCGAAAAGAGCGTTCTCGAAGATTCTGCATAATTCTGACAGAAGTCTCACCAGGATTATCGTAGAAAATGCATATCTCAGCTTGAATCCCGACCGAAACCAAGATATCTCCGGTTCTTCATGTGAAACGTACTGTGGAGTGGTGAAAACACAAGAATACGTGTTTCGTGCATTAAGTAGCTCGAAAAGAGCGATCTAGATGATTCTGCATACTTCTGACTGAAGTCTCACCAATATTATCGCAGAAAATGCATATCTCAGCTTGAAACCCCACGAAAGCCAAGATATCGCTGGTTCTGCATATCAAACGCACTGTGGAGTGGTGAAAACACCAGATAACGTGTTTCTCGCATTAAATAGCTCGACACGAGCGATCTCGATGATTCTGCATACTTCGGACAGAAGTCTCACCAAAATTATCGTTAAAAATTCATATCTCAGCTTGAAACCCCACGAAAACCAAGATATCGCTGGTTCTGCATATCAAACGCTCTGTGGAGTGCTGAAAACACCAGATAACGTGTTTGTCGCATTAAATAGCTCGAAAAGAGCGATCTCGATGATTCTGCATACTTCGGACAGAAGTCTCACCAAGATTATCGCAGAAAATGCATCTCTCAGCTTGAAACCCCACGAAAACCAAAATGTCGCCGGTACTGCATATCAAACGCACTGTGGAGTGGTGAAAACACCAGAAAACGTGTTTCTCGCATTAAGTAGCTCGAAAAGAGCGTTCTCGAAGATCCTGCATACTTCTGACAGAAGTCTCACCAAGATTATCTTAGAAAATGCATATCTCAGCTTGAAACCCGACGAAAACCGAGTTATCTCCGGTTCTGCACATCAAACGTACCGTAGAGTGGTGAAAACACCAGAAAACGTGTTTCGCGCATTAAGTAGCTCGAAAAGAGCGTTATCGAAGATCCTGCATACTTCTGACAGAAGTCTCACCAAGATTATCTTAGAAAATGCATATCTCAGCTTGAAACCCGACGAAAACCGAGTTATCTCCGGTTCTGCACATCAAACGTACCGTGGAGTGGTGAAAACACCAGAAAACGTGTTTCTCGCATTTAATAGCTCGGAACGAGCGATCTCGATGATTCTGCATACTTCGGACAGAAGTCTCACCAAAATTATAGTAAAAAATGCATATCTCAGCTTGAAACCCCACGAAAACCAAGATATCGCTGTGTTCAGCGTATCAAACGAACTGTGGAGTGGTGAAAACCCCAGAAAATGTGTTTCTCGCATTAAATAGCTCGAATAGAGCGATCTCGATGATTCTTCATACTTCGGACAGATGTCTCACCAAGATTATCGTAGAAAATGCATATCTCAGCTTGAAACCCGAAGAACACCGAGTTATCTCCTGTTCTGCACATCAAAGGTACCGTGGAGTGGCCAAAACCCCAGAAAACGTGTTTCGCGCTTTAAGTAGCTCGAAAAGAGCGTTCTCGAAGATTCTGCATAATTCTGACAGAAGTCTCACCAAGATTATCGCAGAAAATGCATATCTCTGCTTGAAACCCCACGAAAACCAAGATATCTACTGTTCTGCATATCCAACGCACTGTGGAGTGGTGAAAACGCCAGAAAACGTGTTTCGCGCATTAAGTAGCTCGAAGAGAGCGTTCTCGAAGATTCTGCATAATTCTGACAGAAGTCTCACCAAGATTATCGCAGAAAATGCATATCTCTGCTTGAAACCCCACGAA